>JAODUH010060135.1:0-17721 GCA_027564835.1 Typhlichthys subterraneus | reverse complement strand
GGTAAGGATGCCCCCTGGGCGCCTCCCTTGGGAGGTGTTCCAGGCACGTCCAGCTGGGAGGAGGCCTCGGGGAAGACGCAGGACTAGGTGGAGAGAATATATCTCCACACTGGCCTGGGAACGCTTCGGGATCTCCCAGTCAGAGCTTGCTAATGTGGCTCGGGAAAGGAAAGTTTGGGGCCCCTTGCTGGAGCTGCTGCCCCCCCGATCCGATGGATGGTGATGTCATGGCATTTTGCTGTAGAGGATGAGTGTAGCCTACACTCAACATCCAGCAAATCAATAGAAGATCTATATCTAGTTATCTTCAAAACCAAAGCAAAATAGGAGGTAAAAATAGAGGTAAATTTACCACAAGGCTTTGTTCTCTCTTTCGTTGATTATATTGTTTGGTTGTGACCAAACTTATTGTTGGTCTTGCTAAACCAGACATATCTGAAGATTATGAAATAGCAGTGTTATGTTGACCAGCTATCAGAGTTTCAGCAGTTTGGCTGAATTGTGCGTATTCTTGCCTTGTCACTTATTTATTTGATTTTATTTGATAGATTATGTTAATTAAGACTGTGTGTGGAAACAATATATTGACTAAGACATTGATGAAGCAGACGTTCTGAATGAGATGCTTATTAGAACCAGGTGGCCAAATATAAGTGGGTTTGTCGCTTTACGTCACCAACGGCATTTTGCTGTGGAGTGTAACTATACATGTACATTATTATCAGACAGCTAAATATACCATGCATTGCCTGAGTCAAAATTGATTTGCCTCAAAACAGTTTGCTGCAGAAATAAAATTGCGGACTTAGATTGATCGTACTTAGGAATTAATGTAATATGCTCTACTGTAAATACCAATGGGCGACATTATGGTGAAATACATGGACATTCCCAGTTACTTGAAGTGCTGATTCATTCCAGTCTGCTTAAAGGTTGAACCACATTCCAAAAGATGAATGCAGAAGTGCCTTACATTGAAACCTCTGTTCACGCCAGTCTCTTCATGGTATCATTGATACAGTACAGACCCATGATATTTTATATATTAGCCTTTAAAGGTGGAGTCAGGAGTCAGGTGAAATATTGTTGATATTTGAACAAAACAGAAACAGCTTAGGCTTAGTAGGCTATTAAACTTGACATCCTTAGCCTCGAATCTAGAATAACTAGCCTATTTCTTGTGATTATGTTTGGGGCTCCATAGTTCTACTGGGAGACTTCAACGTGCACGTGGGCAATGATGGAGATACCTGGAGAGGAGTGATTGGGACACGTCACTTAAGCTGCTTGATAATTATGTAAGTATTTAAATGTTCTGTATGTTGTCAGTTGTTCAGACTGGGAGCAGTTATCTCATTTTCATATTCATATTTATAATGGCCACATATCAATCTTCCTCCAGCATCCATGGCTCCACCTTTCATGCCCAACCACCACTAGCTAGGATTTGTGTATATTAATTTTGAGTTATATTATTTTGAGATTTTGTAATAAACTTCAAATCCAAGAGATTTTGTAAAGCGTTTCATATTTGAAATGTTATAAAGTACAGTAAGTCTGTAAGTAAGTCTGTTCTGTGAATTTATTTTCTGTAAACATAATTCGTTGAATTATGAAAAACAATCTAACAAATTACATTTTAATATTACATTACCACCACTATTACATTTAATCTGAAATAAATGAATACATTTATAAAGTGAGGAGTTTAAGTAATACTGGCTCCAGCTATAGTTAACTCAACAAAGTGCATTTAGTTAAATTAAAGTCTGCCAGAGTAATGACGGCTTATTTTCTATGTTGTCCTAACATAACATTTGAAGGCAGCCTCGTAATTAATATTTTTATGTTGAAACCAACATTTTTCTTTTTTTACAACGATATAGGCTAATCCTTTTGCCGATATTTCTTGGATTATAACCTAAATTACCAAATAATGTATAGCTACCTTAATTAATTCATTCATATTTGTTTCAAAGATGGTGCTGCCTCCCTCCGTTGCAACAGAAATTCCTATTGAATGGTTTAATAGGGAGTGCAGTATGCGGTAATGAGTCAATTTGTGTGTGTGTGTGCTCGTTCATTTTCAAATCCGATCATTTGTTTCCAAGAGATATCTTTTGTCTACTCATTCTGTGGTCGGATGTAGATTTACTACTGTTAAACTATGTGACTTACCCAATGACAACTCATGTTTTATTTCCTGTTTCAAAAAGACACATGACTCTGATGGTAGACCAGGGTATGTGCTCGTCAATGCAATAAATAACTAATCCAAGTGAGGCAATTAGGCTAAATCTTATTTCCTTCAACACATGAAAACTTGCTTGCTTGATCAAACAGAATTCATTATGTATTATTATGTTATGTATAATTTAATGACAAGGGGATTCAAATTAACAATAATTATGTATCCATATTCTGAAACATGATTCCACTACCTGCCAATGTTATCAAAGCACCACATGCACTGTAAGTCCTTGTTCGCCGCAATAGTATTTGTTAAAGGGAGGGACTTAATTTGTGTTAGGCGGCGATAAGACACAAACAGGTGGAAAGTGAAATAATAACAATTTAATTGAAAGAAAAGCACAATATCAACAGCGAGACCACACAACATCCAATAAACAATACAGAATAACCCGCAAGGGTTCAACACATACACATAACTAATATAGGGGAGGACTAAACACTAAACTGGGAACAGATGCGGGAAATCCCTAGCTGCCACCTGTCACAGATCGGTGATTAGTACTCCGGGGAACGGGAGCGCGTGGGACAGGCTGGCACCGCCCCGCCTGCCCGTTGGCTTGTAGATGGTACCCGGATGTGAGGCTTACCGCGACCCCTAGGCGAGCCATGAACGCCTTCCACACCCTGGAAGTGAATTGGGGGCCGCGGTCCGAGACGATGTCCTCCGGAAGGCCGTACAGCCGGAAGACCTGCTGGAACAGCATGTCAGCGACCTGTAAAGCAGTGGGTAGACGAGTCAGAGGGACAAACCGAACACTCTTGGAAAACCTGTCCACGGTGACCGTCTGTCCCTCTGACGATGTTAGGTCCGTCACGCAGTCCACTGCTATGTGGGTCCATGGCCGCTGAGGTACTGGGAGTGGGTGGAGCTTGCCTGCCGGTGCGTGCCTCGGCGCCTTGGACTGCGCGCAGACCCTGCATGACCGGACGTAGCGACGCACAGTCCTCGCCATGCCAGGCCA
Organism: Typhlichthys subterraneus; assembly: GCA_027564835.1. Classification (NCBI taxonomy): domain Eukaryota; kingdom Metazoa; phylum Chordata; class Actinopteri; order Percopsiformes; family Amblyopsidae; genus Typhlichthys; species Typhlichthys subterraneus. The sequence goes on along the minus strand of JAODUH010060135.1, from coordinate 14,506 downwards.
CCAGTACTTCTCCCGGAGTACCTTGTCGTCCGGTCCACCCCTGGGTGTCCAGATGGGGTGAGGGGGTAATTTTAATATTACATTATTACCACCGCTATTACATTTAATATAAATTAATACATTTATAAAATGAGGAAGTAATACTGACCAGCTATAGTTAACTCAACAAAGTACATTTAGTTAAGTTAAAGTCTGCCAGAGTAATGACGGCTTATTTTCTATGTTGTCCTAACATAACATTTGAAGGCAGCCTCGTACCTAATATTTTTACTTTGAAACAGCCAATTTTATTTTTTTACCCCGATATAGGCTAATCATTTTGGCGATATTTCTTGAATTATAACCTAAATGACCAAATAATGTACAGTAAATAGACTTATAATATTTGTTTCAAAGATGGTGCTGCCTCCCACCGTTGCAACAGAAATTCCTATTGAATAGCTTAATAGGGAGTGCAGCGTGCAGCAATGAGTCAATTCTGGAGTTTGTGTGTGTGTGTGTGTGCATGCATTTATTTAAATGTTTTAATCCGATCATTAGTTTCCAAGAGACAGCTATGACCAGTCATTCTGTGGCCTGTGGTCAGATGTAGACTGACTACTGTAAACCTATGTTGCTCACCCAATAACAACTCATTGCAACTTCATGTTGTAATTCCTGTTTCAAAAAGACACGACTCTGATGGCAGACCAGGATATGTGCTCGACAATGCAATAAATAACTAATCCAAGTGAGCAAATTAGGCTAAATCTTATTTCTTTTAACACATGAAAACGCACTTGCTTGATCAAACTGTCACGTCCTGCGTTCCCCCTCCCCTGTGTTCCCTCTTTTGTGTTCCCTTCCTTGTGTTCCCTTCCTTGTGCTTCCCCTTGTTCCAGTCCGTGTTTCACCTGGGTTCAAAGTCTTGCCCTTGTTGAGTGTTATTGATTTCACCTGCCACTTGTTTTCTGTGCCCAATGGTTTGTCTTGTCATCTGGTATTTAAGCCCTAGTGTGTTCTGTTGTCCTTGTTGGATTATTGTTTGATGTCAGCCCTGTTTTTGTATTCCTGCCCATGGAGAAATAAACCTGTTTTGTGAATACCTGCGTGTCTGAATTTGGATCCACCCTGCCTGCTTCAGCCCTGAAACAAACAGAATTAATTCTTATTTATTGTTGTTTAAGTATTTGTTTTTTTGGACAAGAAGTTATGTATAATTTAATGACAAGGGGATTCAAATGAACCCTGCCTAATTATTTATCCATATTCTGAAACATGCTTCCATTACCTGCCAATTATCAAATTGCAACATCTCCACTGTACTGTAAATCCTTGTTCACCTCAATAGTATTTGTTAAAGGGAGGCACTTTATTTGTCCTTTTGCAATTTACTAACATTTGTGCTTTTTTCCCCTAGAAAATTAGTTAGCCCCTCCCCCTAAATACATCTATCGTTAGAAACGACAGAGCAGGCCTGAGCGTTAATCAATAATTATTAGGCAAGTATGAAGCACAGGTACAATAAGACAGCCAACAATGTGTAAAATAATGTATTTATTTTATTTTATTTTTATACAAGAAACTATTAAAACCATATTCTTTTCAGCTCACTAAATGTTACTGAACAAATTCATTGCAGAAAACATCTCTCACTCTCGGAAAGGGTTGATGGCATGCCACGCCCTCCTGCAACAATAGTTCCTTGATTTTTGTGTGTGTTTTGTTCTGAATGAATATTAAATTCATATTTTCCCTTGGTTGGCCTTACTATTTTCAGCAACTATTTCAAATCAACTATTTTATTGAGTGTACAGCAATTGGGATATTGACACCATTACAGAAGGTTACTATATTGTTTTTGTTGATTTGTCAAATTATAGTGAGTTAGATGACATTGGCTTTTTGCATCAATGTGTTTGTATGTGCAACTTGACAATCTATGTTGTTACATGTTATAGCCATTTTAGTGTCTTTTGTTGGTGTTGGATAAATATGAGTATACTTTTCTAATTCATATTAGATCAGTATCTAACACATATCTGATCAAAAGCAAACATGAAGCAAACAGACCTTGTAGAGGCTTAGCCACATCTACTGGGTGAATCTCTAGTGACACTCCCTGACTCCAGAATGCTACATCATGTCTGATGAATCCATGCTTCATATATGGTACTCAGAACACAAGCTGGCCCCTGTCCTAATGTTTACTTCACCCCACACTATCTCATGTGTATAGTATTTTCTGTGAAAAAGGGAAAGGAAAATGTACTTGTGATGAAATGCTCTAATGTGTCACCGTGTGACTGTTACTTTTGTATTTCAGCATATAGCAGCAAGTACTGATTCACCTTTACAATTCATGTTGCAATTACAATGATGTAAGATTAGCATGTCATGCTGGGGTTAAAGGTTAAAGGTTAAAGGCCCGAGTGGTTAAGTGAGCATATTGCCAGGTGGGCCTCTTCACTGGGAAGCCGGTAGGCTGATGCATTCCACCTCTGATCTCCAATGAATTGTCAAATTCTGGTCTGGACAGAACTGTTTTTTTTTTTTGTCCAAAATAATTGTGTAGATTACTCATAGCGAGTTGTTTAAAACTATAGTAAAACTAATTGTTCAGTGCACGGTTCAATTTTGTTTTATTCTGCCCTTACGTAATTATTCTTAAGCCAAAATTGTATTCGACTATTAAGCAAGTATTTTGTCATATGAAGTATTTATTTTCTTCTGTTCGGTGACTATGGGTGGTGTGTTAGAATGTAGTTTGGGCAAGAGGGCCTACCTCATGTGTTTTGCAATGCAAGGTCGCCTATCATGTCTAAATTCCAAATCAAAACACTTAATACTATTTGTTAGTGATTATTTAAACTGCATTGGTGTGTATCATGGCATGTGTTCAAGTGGTTGAATGAAGAGGTTAAGAATAACTGAAAGAGGGAGAATTATGGCATATACAGTATGTACGTTTTACATATTTAGACCCAGTAGGGTTAGAGGCTAAGAAAGGCAGCCATTGAATGTGTGTTGCATAGAAACCAACAACCATATTGTGGTGATAGTCCTCTTAGCATACATAAATTAGTTGATTTACCTATTTTCTAAACCCATAGAGTAATGGAGTTTTAAGTTTGTTTTGGCTAATCTATATAATACTTTCTGTGATGCACCTTTACCCATTTTGAACCAAATTGGACCTTTAAAAATAATGTTACAGGAGTATTTAGCAGTTCTCTGTCGGCCCATCAGGGACAAGCACTTTCTTGCCCTGAGTGGAAAATATCTTTAAGAACTAGCGGCATATAACTTGCAATGCAAAACACTCTCCAGGTGGGAGACTTAGTCATGGTAAGGAATGAGATGGCCCATCCCTTGATCTGAAATATCAAGGCCCTGGTAAAGTTCTGCTCACCACTACAGCCTCTATTGGCTGTACTTGAGTTGAGCTCTATCTTAGCTCAATGACAGCATAGTCACAGCAAAACTCTTTCATTTTCCTTTTTAACACTCAGGGGAAGAGAGGAACACCACCACTGCCTTATGAGCAATATCTGTTTCTCTCACTAATTTTGTGTAGTTTTCTCCTGTCTCCCTTCCTCTTAGGAAGTGAATGGACAGACGGAGGAATAGCCCGCTGAACAATCAGATTTCCATCCAGCGGAACAGGCCACGGGACTGTTGGCACCATCCATTGGACTCACCATTCTGCCATTCTTCCATCATTAACCCCTCCTTTCTTAAAGGTTCCCCATTGAAACAATTGGAGATGGACTTTTATTGTTAATGCTTGACCACTAGCGGCTGATGACAGGGTGACCATTTTTTGGTCACCCTTTGGTTTTGGCACCGATTGGGAATTTCTCCAGATTCAGTGCTTTCCCACAAAAGTGGGTTTTACACTGAAACATTATGGAGTTTTTGCCCAAATCCTGCTGAATCGTGGATTCAAAAAGTAGATTATTTGGGGCTTGTTTTTAGAACTCTAAACAATAACGAAGCATATCTTGGATAGTGTTCTTATTAATAAAATTGTAATTTTTTTGGCTGAAACAATGGGGGCAGGATAGTTTAGTGGCCTATGTGTTGGACGCCCAGCAGTCGGGGCATAGGTTCCCAGAGTGACCTACATGTGAGCATCATACAATTAGGTAATAGAGAACCAACAGGAAGAAAATTAACTGATATTCTGTTAGTGCTTTAGAGATCTTCTCTTTGGCAAAGTTTTCATATGTCACATTTTATATTTATTTCTTTTCTGTTCCTTTTTCTTGTTATTTTATTTGATTTAAAACATGACTTAATGATTTGTTTGGTCATATGTTAGATAGCCAGAGTGAACAAAAGCTAATATCACTAGAGTTCAGTATGCTAATAACCACCCTTTCATTTGTTAAATTTGAGGTTCCTTTTGGAACCTAATGGGCGATTGGTGGTTTCGAATGGCTGGCTGACCTCATGACCTATATTAATTAGAGTTATTATTAAAGATAAGGCCTTATATCTACTAATAATTTATGCAATGTATTATCTTCATATCACAACAGACTCCTAGGATGACAATAAGTTAAGTCCACTATTTGTTCCCCAGATCTATTAGATCACCTGAGATACTTTCATCTGTTTTACTGTATTCTCATCTCACCTCTCAGATCTGTCAGTCTGACAGATGGCCAAGATCCAGTGTGGGCCGACGTCAAGACATCTGTATCTTCCTCACTCACCTCAAGACATGAGACTTTCCCTTATCCTCATCCTCACTGTTAGCCAATAGAAATTAAGACAGTAACTTAAAACTACAATTACAGTAACTTAAAACTACAATTCAAACTGTTGTATAGTTTTATACCTGATCATATTCACACCATTTCGTTTAATTTAATATACAAACCATTGTATATTAAATTAATCAAACTGGTAAAACAATCTGGGACACTTCATTGGAGTTTTGAAATTAGTCTCCACCACCTCAGACACCTAACCATAAACCCAGCCTATTGATCACAATTGAAAGTATTGATACCATCAAACAAAAATATACAAATGGTGACTTACTCAATGTACAGCATTTACTTGGCCTTTCCCCAAAACCACACTTTCCATATTTCCAAATTACTTCTTCTTTCTGTGGCTGAAAAAACACCCCTCTAAAATTAAATGAATGAAGAAGCTATTTTGCTCTCCTGGCCAACAGTATTGTTATGCTGTGTGCCTTTATGTTAAATACACATTTAATTACAATATATGCACTAAAGTGGCCACTTTATTACTGTAAATTTCTCATCAATGCAAATATTAAATCCTCTGACAGTGGCGGTAACTCATCATGATAGCATGGTCAAGTTGAGGTTCAGTTGTTCAGACCATACAGTGGTGTGGGGAAGAAGTCAGATAGAATACTTTGACTGAGTGATGAATAATTGAATGATTGTACGCACAACAGTCCATGGTGTGAAGAAGAACACTCAACACTCAACACTCCAGAGTATAGGCTATTCTCTGGACAAAAAAAGGGCTTGTTAATGAGAGGTCAGCGGTGAATGGCCGTAACTGGTTCAAGCTGACAGAAAAGAGATAATAACTCAAATAAACATCACAACAGAGGTCAGCAAGAGTATCTCTGAACGTAACGTATGCTTTTATAAAGTCTCTCATGCTGTAATCTTTGTATCATGGAGCACTGATGTATAATATTTATTCTAAAACTCTGTACGCATCACTGTACTCTCCATTAGAGTGTTGACTGGCCTTCCATATCTCTGAGGAGATAAAACCATGTATATGGTTTTATTTACAGCATAAGGCCCTGTTGAAACAGCTTCCATCTTATCTCTGTAGCTAGTCCAGCAGTCAAATGAAAAACACGATCTCTTGATCTCTTGTATTAAAAATGACTGTGCCCATGTGCGTGTACTGAATTATAGGCAAACAGCATTTCAGTTTCTGAAAACTTGCTGTACCATTAAAAGTTTTCAAAGCCGAGCTAAAATAACTGATGAAGATCTGGAATGTCAGTGTTATGACCTCTAGTTTGCATAAGTTATATGTTCTTTTATTTCTGCTCAATCAATATATTTTATGTATATTATATCTTAAAATATTTAAGATGTTTGAATTTTTTTACACATGTAGGCTTTATGTTGTTTATTATGCCTGGTTGTATGCTGTTTATAGTCCATGTTTCTCTTTGAATAGAGATGTTTCATTTCAGTGAAACTTACCTGGTAAATAACATGAACACACGTCAGTGTGGGCTACAGCAGATGACCACACTGTGAATTTCCTGTGGCCTATTACAATCAGACATACAGTATTAACGGATTAAGATATTTGGTCTTCATTTAATGATGTATTTTGCATTCACTAATTTTGGTTTTAAAGAAACTTCTAAAAGAAACTTTAGTCCTACTTTAAAAACTTTAATCCTATACCACAAACATAAGAAGACTCATCCTAGTGCATAAAACTTGTACAATTTTAAGAATTTTAACTTACTACTTAAACTACACACAAAAAGTAAAGAAATGTGTGGGATTACTTGGGTGTGCTGTTGGTGCCAGAGTGGCCAACACAACCACGTTGCCTGAATTACGCTGGTTGAAGAATGGGATGCCATCCCACAGCAGTGTGTGACCATGGTGACCAGCATGAGGAGGAGGTGCCAGGCTGTTGTGTGTGTGGTGCTGCCACACGCTGCTGACGCTCCTGTTTGTTACATGAATACATTGCCACATCTACCAAACACAAATGTCCTTACTTTCTGTGTTATGTTTATGAAGACATATAAGTGCAAGGAAATAATTATATTGGCACTACAGTCCAGAGTGTAATTTATAATAGTTACTACTAGATGGCGATCAAATATCACATTTGCCTTAACTTAACCCTACGACCCTTCAGAATACTGACATCTTCAGGCAGATATGCAGTGTCCACGTGCTGTACCAATTATCAGCGTTGGGAAGTAACTGATTACATGTAATCAGTTTCTTGTAATTTCATTACGCAAAAACAGTAACTGTAATCCATTACAGTTACCAGCTAAAATAGTGGAATCAGATTACAGTTTTTTTTTTTTATTAATTTGATGATTACTTCTAGGACTACTTTCAAATATAAAAGGGAAGTTTGCAGAAGATAAATGCATAAAACAATCAGATGGTCTCTTACTTTCATTAATGTCAGTAAAAAATTGATATAAAGTCCTACCTAAATCTGATCCCCTGCTCAACATAAATGGTCACAAAATAGGAACATTTAGCGTATCAATGCAGCAAATTGTTTTTAATGAACAATGTTTATTTGTGAAGTAATCTAAAAGTAATTAGATTATGTTACCAAATGTACAGTATGGGTAATCCAACAATTACATTACTGATTATAATTTTAGTTTGGTAAATTGTAACTGTAATGGATTACATTTAAAAAGTAACCTAACCAAACCTGGCAATAATGCACAACCCACAAGGAGAAGTGTGCCCTCTACTTGCAAGCCTGATAGTGGTGATACATGCATGTCACACGATTAACATGATTGTGCATTTTATATTTTATATATATATACAGTATATATATACTGTATATATATACTGTATATAACAGTTTAACAGTATAACAGTTTGAACACATAATACAGATTGTGGAAACCCTGCATTGGCTCTCCTGGTGTGGCAGATCAATCATTGATTTAAAAATACTGCTGCTCTTCTGTATAAATCACTAAATGGTTTGCGTCTTTATAATATGCATTATTTTTCAATCCTGTTTGTTTTATATAACATGTTTTTGTGAAGCACATTAGAGTCTGTTTTATACCTACGTCTTAAAAACACACAAAACAGTAGGTCACTGACAAACTGATTCCTCTCTTCCACTTCGCTGCTCCTCATTCCACTCCACGCGCTTGTCTCCTTTCATATTTTCTCCTCTTCCTTCCCATCAATGACCTCCTTGTTCTGCTCTTCTACCCTCTTCTGTCCTCTCCTCTCCTTCCCTTACTCTCTTCACCTCTCTTTCCTCTGTGTCCCGTCTGCACTCGTTTTTTCGATAGACACAGTTCTGTGACGTAAAGAGTTCTGCACTGTATCTCTTCTCTGCTTCACAGCAGTTCAATATTGAATTTAAAACAGCACTACATGCGTATGTGTGAGTGAGAACGAGTAACGTTTCTGGCTGTGTGTTCATACGTGTGCAACTGTGCATGTATGTGCAATGGCGGGCGGGGTTGGGGTAGAGGCTGTGCTGCATGTTTCGTATTTATTTTTGTAGTTGGTGGTGTTTTGTTCCCAGGGGCTTTCAAAAAGGGGGTTGGGGCCTTCTGTGAGTCCACAACATGAGATGTATCTGCTGTATTACCTTATCAGCATATGTCTACATGTATTCACTCATTCATCTCACTTATTCATTTATTCATGATGTTATTAATATATATATATTATAATACATCTTTATTTTACCAGCTTAGTCCAATGGAGATTGAAAATATTTTATACAAGAGGGACCTGCCGTAAAGCATCATATACACACATACATAATACATATATGTCAAACATGAGAAAGCCATTGCAACGCTGTGTCAACAATGTACATGTTTAAATAGGCAGAGAATACAGTGAATGTCAAAAACAAGCATGCATAACAATCACGATATCCTACTTTATTTACAGCCATTGTTGTAATTTGCTTTAAACCAACCTGCTCATAAGATCCCTTGTTTTAAGTAACTGCAACTCATTACAAGTTGAGGGGACAGAAACATTCATATTTGAGCATTGCTCAAATGATACTGTTCTATTACAGTACAGTATATTGTACTACTACTTTAGTCTAGATCATATAATGTGTTTTAAACGCTTGATGATATTTTGTATGGATATTTTCTTTTTCTTTAATGTATATATGCATGTATATATATGTGTGTATGTACAGTTTGATATGTATATGTATTATGTGTACGTATGGATATGTGTATATGTAATGTATGTATATTTATGTTTTATGTAATGTTTTGTGTAAACTTATCGTGAATGTTTTTTAAGTGTTGGACCCCAGGAAAAATAGCTATTGTTACGACGTTAGCTAATAGTGATCCTAATAAACAAACAAACAAACAAACAAATATTGTATGGCACATTGACCATGTCCATGTTGTTATATGGTGTTTGGCTTTTTTTTGTGTGCAATTCTGGTGCCATGGATGAAACAATGCAGAGGACATCTTGTTAATCACCTCTCCCTGCGCTCGATTTTTTTCTCTTTCCGTAATCCATCATACCTCATTGTAAGCATTGTGGAAGGTATACAATAGTCCACAGTGCTCATTCATTTAAAACTGTATCTTATTGGATTTTACTCTGTGTGTGGACGCATGTTAGTCCACTCGGGGGACCACCACTGCAGTGTTTCATCATCCACTAGACTTGTCAGACGGAAACCCCAAAGTCCCCTCGTATTCTTTTGCTATTTCAGCAGGTTTCTCCCCATGTTTATTGAAATATAATATACCACAATAAGTACTTTCTTACGCATACATGGTTTCTGGAAGACACCGGCAGTGGTGGAGTTTTTAAAAAGAAAAATCAGTTTCTGCTTTTTGCCTTTCCAGCTATTTATACCGCATGGTGCCAACCCTTTACAATACAGATATGAAAATTAAATGAATGTAGGCAAAGATGATTGCAAATGTTTGGTCTGTAGCTTCTCCCCAGTTCTCTGTAATGTAGTATGATACGGCGTACACTGAACATTTGTTCTCATATTGTTAATGTGAATAGATATGCATACTTCATCTTACAGGACAGAGACTCTATGGCGACCATAATTACCATAATGAGACTACATGCATTCTATGGCTCACTGTGAGTTCAAGAATAGCCTATGCTTCTGTTTGCATAATCTCAGATGGGAAGTAATAATCAAAAAGAAAACATGAAAGGAAACGATTAATTTAAGGATTATTTCAAGTTCCTCTTTTTGTGTTGGAAGAGCTGGTAAAGGCAGTGACATACAATGGTGGGATTTTTGACATAAAGTGGACCACATACTAAAAATATACAGAGGATTTTACATAGTTTCATGTTCAAACACTATAAAAAGATAACATTTTGGGCTACGGGCATATGATCTGCACGGCACATATGCCAAAGTGGTAGTTGCACTTTTTTGTTTGTGGTCAGATCCGATCATAACACATTTAACACATTTTTTTTTTTTTTTATTTAATTTAACTGAGTTGGTCACAGGTTTTGTTTCATATACATTCCTGTACATTAATTCAGTCGTATCAGACACTACAGTATAAGGACTTTGGTTGCATTCTTTACTATGGTATTTTAAACAAAATTAGATTTCCCTTTTGATCCTATATGTGTGTGCGCTGTCCGTTACCACAGACAGTATCTGTGTCAGTATAATTTTGAGTGCCAAAACGGGGCCAATTATCCCAGATTACAAGCCCCATCAGGAAAGCAAAGCGACATCTCAAATACACATCTGAACCTACTGCACTCAAGATGAACTCCACATTATTATATAGTTTGTTGGAATCTCTGAAGTCTGATTTGCTCAGATCTACTAAATACAATGTCCAGCTGTGTCATATTCCTTTAGAGACATTTCACTATACACAAATTGGAATATGCGCATACATTCTAAGACTATTCCATTTCTGGACCTACATATCATATTTCTTCTACTTTCTGTCTATTGGCAGTATAAACATGCAGATTCAATTTTGCAATGCGCACATTGATTTGAAACTGAATGCTACTGTTAAAACTGAATACAAACAAATCACAGTGCAGACAAGTTTGGCGAGAGCTATGGCAACCTGCCTGGTAATCTTTAGTGAAATGTTTGCTTGTGTAATGGACACCGACTGAGAAACCCCTTTATATGAATGTCATTGTTTTTTTTTTTAAGTGTCATAATTATACAGAGTTGGGAATGTATATCCTGTGTGATCATTGTTTTCTTTATTTGTTATGTAAACAAACAGGGAATAGAGCCAAGACAATGGGCAGAGTGTCTCATCTTCCACAGCCCACACCCATACAGGCCTGGTGCCTACCTGTCCTTCTACTGAATTCTATTGTCTTCTCATATTTCAGCTCACCTGTCTTGTGTTGTAGGTTATAAGAAAAGGCACGGCTCTGGGCTTTGCAGATTTTTCCTGCACAGTCAGCTAAGTTCAAACCGTATTTACAAAATGTAATTTTAAAAGTTGCAGCCAAAACACTATGAGACTCATTCCCCGACACATCAGTGGTGCCTTTTGTTTACCTATGGAAATATGAGCTGTGATGAGGTGACGTTTACAGGTTCCACAAACTGCCTGCGGATACCCCCTCCCCCCACAGGTTACAGACTACAGTTGCATAAGATATTATTGCATACAACGCAACTAGCCTATACTAACACCTATGAGAAAGTGCTTTACTTGATTCATGTGAAATGTCGACCTACATGTTTATTTCCTTAGTCAAATACATTTATGATGATGCGATGTTTTTGTGCACCTGTGACTGCCCCCACCTCACACACGCACACACACACGCACACAGCTCATAGTGCCGACGAGGAGGACGCACCACCAGCCATTGGGGTGGAGCAGCGTCGTGCGCTGCGGTTTGTCGCAGACGCAGGTCGCCGAGCGTTTTGAGCCGGGTAGGGAAATGCTGCACGGGAGCTCTCACTCCGCGCGTTGTCGTCAGTAGACTACACCGGAGGAGGTCGAGTCGAGACAGACTCACGTCGACATGGAGGACGCTGACGCCGCCGAGGACGGCGTGCTTGCGGGCTTGCGGTGGAACAGGAGTGCGCGGGACCAGGCTCAGCTGAAACACAAGATCCGGGATCTACCGGGGCTGCTGAAGCACGGACTGCACCTGCGGAAGAAGAGCGTGAGTATGTCCGACCCGGACGCTGTTTGTGCACAGCGCATGCTTAACGTCAGACGAGCTCCGTCCTGGCAGCGGCATTTCCTCACCAGGTGCTGCCGTGTTGAACATGCACCCCTGTCGCATAGACAGAGGCAATGCATGAGTGTGTATGTGGACGTGCGCGAATGATCGTGCGTTACACTCAAGGCTCCCGCCAGTTGTTACGTAGCCTACATCCACCGTACACCTTCGTAACCGGTAGTCAAGGCAACACAGGCGGATGGATAGCCGGACGGACAAGCTGTAAATGCTGTGCGTCGCTCCGCGGTGTGCCGTGACGTGGAATGAACGTACCTGACAAGCCAAATAGCTACAGCGTCAGCTTTGCTCATATGCAACACTGGAGGCAGACAGAGGAAAACCTGGCCAGGTGTCACACTGTGATGGCTACAGGGCAGCGCCAAGACGTGCGGCTACTAGCACTAAAAATAGTAATACACCTATAGGCTATAGCAGCTTTACGTAGAGTTTAAAGAGACAGTGTAGTTCACATTACAATAACTCTTAACTTTGCAATGGCTTATGTTACATCACTATGCACATTAGACTGTAAAGTGCATACAAAGCTCAGATAGCCATACCTGATAGACTATGTATCAATTATATAGCAAGATAATAAGAGGTGACAATTCACCATCTCTTGATCTAATCGTGTGTGCATCACCGGTGTGTGTGTGTGTGTGTGTGTGATGAGGCATGGTATAGTAGTGTAAAGATAAGGCTGCTCTGTGCAGACTGGTCCTTTCTAGACGCAGTTGACTACACTTCATGGCGTGCGCACACACGCGTGCACACACGCACATGCACACGCACACACACACACACACACACATGCACTTATGCACCTCTACTTTCTCTGATGGGCACATCCATTTTCATTTTGGAGTGTGTTCTGTTCTGTGCTCTTATACGTCTTTATATGTAAAGGCTGGCTCTGCGAGACTAAGCACGACCCATGCCGGTTCTCTCTGGTGGGTAAACTGGCCATGTGTTTCCACTGTGAGTGACTGGACTGCAACAGAAACTCCCTGGATCAATTCATACTAGTAACATAATAAGGTGGTTCGCAATTGTTCCTGAATGTGTTACATTGTTGTTTTGTTTGAAATTCTGAGGTTCTTATTCCTCTCTACTCCTCCTCCTCAGCTCTGATAGGCTAACGTCTTCTCTACCGGCTAACTACTGTAAACCTATTGTACACAGTAGTGTTATTACATGGGTTTTGGGGTTCTGGGTACTATGAAGATATACTGTAAATATACCTTTTAGCTGATTTTGCTAAAGTATAGAGCCTTTTTAATTTTAGTTATTGTCATTGATTATTATTATAATTGCTTGTTTTTAATCTATTTTGTTTAGCAAACCTAATATTTTTATTAATTTAACCTTTGTTTTACCATGAAAATACTCATTGAGATTCGATTCTCTTTTTCAAGGGTAAAGTATTACTTTGATGTACATCATAGTAAAACTTATTAAAATGATTCTGCAGTTCTATTGTACAGAGCCATCTCCAGATGCACAAAACCTCACCTTGGAGAGTCCTATTTCACATATGGCTCTGTTGTGCTATCCGAATAACAGGCCATTTTTATTTTATTCTGTTTTCTGACGAGTTACCAGGATCAGTGAGGTGATGAGATTAACATTAACATTAGGGCTTGTGATCTTTAGGGGCTGCAGGTTTCCCTTGAAGAACAGGGTGTCTGGCACATGAGCTCTATAGGAGATCCCACTGGTCAGAACAGTACTGTGAAACTGCGCTGATGTTCTGCATGGACCTGTCATGAAACAGAGTTGTCTTTTGACTGCACAAACCGTAACGACTCAAGCTCAAATTGACATTAAAAGGGAAAAGGGTGTAGGTGTAATAGCCTCAAAGAGACAATTGACAAGCGTGCAGCCAGTTATTACACAATAGCAACGATATTAAGGGAAGCGTTGATATTATTTGATGTTGTGATGTGAGACAAAATATAGTCTAGTCATTTGGTTATTGAATTATTGTGCTTTAGGTTAAAGTTCCTTTCATGGCCATTAAGATGTTAAAGTAAAGTTATTAAATTGTCTCACCTGATTAGTCTGTTCTAGTTAAATATAGGAATGTGCACCAGATTTGTTATATTCGTTATAAGTAAAAGTCAAGTCATAAAATATATTCCTGCTTCCATTTAAATATTATATCTGTTAGAAAAATGTCAGACACAATGATGGAAGCTAGACATTTGACCCTGAGAAGGTTAGTATTTTTCCTGTGCCAAATGTTACTGTATGTGTACTGAGAACTGGACTTGGGTTGGGCTTGTCTTTTAACTTTGCTTTACAGCTGTATTTGTGTTTGTGTGGAAATATAAGCTTTTGTGTATGTGCTGTTGCTGGGCTGCGGTTGCATTGATGTCTTCATTTTGACTTCCCTGTGTGATGGAACTATCGAGGAGCCGTTCCGTGGTACGGCTCCTCGCGATGCTCAGTACTCTAATCTGAGAGTAATCCATTTCTCGCAGATAATGACCTCGGTCTCTGTGGGGGGGGGGGGGGGGGGGGGGGGGGGGGGGGGGGGGGGGGGGGGGGGGGGGGGGGGGGGGGGGGGG
>JAODUH010060124.1:0-17729 GCA_027564835.1 Typhlichthys subterraneus | reverse complement strand
AGGTTGGCGGGCGGCTTTAGTGCCGCTGCGGTTTCTGATTGGGCTAGGCCCGTCCATGGCTGCTTGCAGCTATATTTCCAATTGGAATTGTATAACCCGTTCAATAACCCGATTGAAAGAATAATTCCTGGTTGTGATCTTCTGCACATGTCCCATCTAACGCAGGGTGCATCCAAATGAAATATACAACGCAAGGCAAACTGGGCGTGTTGCGGCCAGGACTCCGTGCTCTATGCCAGTGCATATAATTAGCAATCTCTAAATAATAGGCTAGGCACATCGTGGACTTTACTGTTTAACACGGACGTTGTTTGTGTAATTAATAGATTTAATGTTATATATGCCTTTAACATTAACAAGACTACAACCACACTCATCATGAACCACTAAACTAGTAAATAACCATGGTTTTCAGATGGCGAAAATATAATATATTTTTTAATACTTTTTTTCTATAGACGTTTTTGCACGGACAATTTGTATTACTAAGAGATTCGCCGAAATAAAAAAAATGTTGTGCTTTTTTTTTAATACAGTTTAGAAAATTATATTAACGAATATTATCAGCTAACTAGCTGGCTTAGCATTCCAAAACTTTTCAAACATCCAAATGAACCTTGTACATTGCCGTACGGCAAAAAAAACCGCAAGAGTTGAGAATATTGAATGCATGTGACATTCGAAACACAACGCAGACCAGTGCGACACTCCCAACGCATAGATTCGGACTGCCCAATTGACAATGACTTCCGGTGCAACGCAACGCATTTGGTGGGCACCCGGCGTTTGGCTAATGTTAGTTTGTGTGATGCTGAATTAATTGGAGACAAGGTGTTAGGCTATTCTGCACAGCCACTGTACAAAGTCTTAACAAACAAATAAGTTGATGGGAGTTTGTATGGTGACTTTGTCATGTAAACACCACACCCGATTAGGTGACATCTCATGTTAAACGGCTAACCAGAAATCGGAAGGATTCTGTTCAGACAAAGTGTCCATGTAAACCCAGCTTCCTGTTTTGTGAGTCAACAGGAACACATTGCCTCTCATTCTGACCCCCGTTTGTTTCACATTCTTCTTCAAACGGACAAACCGGAGGAACAAATATCTGTCACTCATGGATATTTAGCTGTGAAGCTCCTGTGCAATCTGTTTTCCACACAAGCAGCAGAGCAGATGCCTGGCCGCGATGGAGGGATGATGTGAATTCACACTGATGTCTCAGATGGATTCCTGTTACTGGAGGCTTAGCTTGCTACACACAAACACACACGCAGACATGCACACACACAATGCCCTTGGCTCTCTTGGCCCTTTCACCCTTCAAGCCATGCAGCTGCTAGCTGTGTTACACCACTTACTGTTTATCCTGAGCTGTATGGCTTCTCATCACACACCCACGCACACTACGCACGCACGTGCGCACACTGATGTCTTGCCGGCGGGCTTGTGTGCCAACGATATACTTGGTCTGCCCAGAAATGTGTCACCTTTTCAGAAACACAAATGTTTTATTTAAAGCACCTTCCACACCAATGTTGCCCCAACTTTTATCATGTACACACACACACACACACACAAGTCGAACATTGAAGAAATGACAAACAGAAATACAAGATTTAATAAGTTAATTATGTTTGGCAAAAGGTTAATACAAATACTTTTTTTATAATACGATGGAACATTGAATACCCAATTATTGTTTGCATTACATGTCCAATTAATAAACAACAAATTAATCTTATTTTGTACACCATTATTTGCAGTCAGTTTAAATCGCGACAAACCCCATCAGACCACTTTGTACCGCTGTGTGACCTTTGACCTATATCAGCGGAAGAGGATTCTGGCAGCAGGATTGAGAGACTGGCTGGTCTGCAATCCTGCTGTCTGCATTTTAAGTAGGCCACTGTGCCTCTGCTCTACGCTGTGAACTGCTTACGTCATTTTGGAGAATGCAGAAAGATCCCTTTCACTCATGGCCAACGCCCACCGGTAGAGATGTTCGGCGGCTCATCAAGGAATCCACTATTAATAATAATGTGTCAAAGACAGACTGACAATGGAGCTACAAAAAAAGAAATTGATTCAATGCATTTTTATGGATTAAAAACATTCAAGATGCCGTCACTGGGCGTTGCCCTATGAAAAAAAAAATGTTCTGAACTCAGGTGTTTCTTGACACGCGTCAATGCCAACAGTGGGTGTTGGCCTTTAGATTAAGGTGGCTTGCCCTTTTATTTGGCGGTGGTAGCTTGGATCAGTCTGGCTGGCTCTCTGCTGGGAGATGACATTCAATCCTATGAAATGCAGACATACAGTACAGTGGAGCCCATTGTCTCTAACTAGATACAACCATTTTTTGTCTTTAATCAGTTAAGGACATTCAACGGAAGACTTGTTTTCTTCTCGAGCAAGGTTATTCCGTCCCATATATGAACAGCTCTGATGTAAAACAGTGGCTTTAAAGTGGTTAAACTTGTCTGTCTGATAACTGTCCTAGACTAAAGACAACAATCACATTTCGATATTAATTATTTGTGATTGAAAAGGCTCAGTACCAAGCAAAAGTGGTAATGGTGCTTTTGACAGAATGCAATGCACTGATTTCACAGGTCCTGTGAAAGATTTTGAAGGACAGCTTTAGCTAAGCATGCATTCATTTAAATATCACATTTGACATATTTACAACCTGTACTATTACATACAACACACATTCCTATTGTTATATGCTATTTGCAGTTATGTGAGATCTGAATTTACTGCATTGTCGTCATAACTACCGCACAACTTCTTTTGGTGCTAGCATGTTCTTGCTTTATCCAACATGTGACTCTATTGCTCCAATTCAGCATTCTGTCACGTTGGACCACCTGTGCTTGTTAACTATGCTGAGCATTGGGAATGTTTGCGTATTTGGCTCTGCCAGGTGGCTTTGCCGGCATGAGACCTCATGTGACAATGCTCTCTTACAGGTTAATTAATGAGGGCAGGTTGGGAGGATGTGGGACTAATTGAAACCAATTATTTTAAACAAATAGCTAAACATTTATCCCCCAAACACCATTAGCAAGATGCACACATTAACATGACGCAAGCAGAGCACTGCTAAACTTGAGCTAAAATGTGTGTTTTACAGGAAGAAGTCATTCCTCTTCTCTGCACTCTATGCCGCCTGTATCCTGGGGGGGCGCCATGTCATGAAACAGAGGGAGAAGTTTGAGCTGAGGAAGCCACTGGTGCTATGGTCACTAACCCTTGCTGTATTCAGGTTAGCAGTTTCATTCCATTGTCTCGAATAACCCTAGAGCTAGCATATTTCAGGTACTCTAGCTGTTAAGGAGTACCTGTCCCCTAAGATGTGTTTTTTGAGCTGTTAACTAAATAATAGTACTGAACTATAATGGGACATATACATTCTGGTGTTACTATAGACAGAATTTCCATTTTTTTCTATGTGTATTTCTATTGTTTTGCTAATAGGACACATTTACTGTAGTTTGAGGTGTGTTCTTCTAAATGACATGTCTCTCTGTCCATACAGTATATTTGGTGCAATGCGAACAGGGAGCTTCATGACGAACATTGTGATGACGAAAGGATTTAAACGGTCGGTCTGCGACCAAAGCTTCTACAACGGGCCAGTCAGCAAGTTCTGGGCCTATGCCTTTGTACTCAGTAAAGCACCAGAACTAGGTAAGTGTATGCCACGCTCCTGACGACCCGGACGTATAACCTTCACATTGGAACAAAACATTTTTCACAAGACATTCTCTTCCACAAACCCTGCTTAGCGCTCTGTTCATGTTGCTATGATAACATCAGATTAGGGGAAATAATACCTGAAATTCCCACCTGAAGCCTTTTTTTAGGTGGCGAATCGAGAGTTAATATTTATTGCATATTCCTCCCTGCTCACTTGTGGAGATGGTTTGCAGTTGGGGTGGGGGCTAATTCCAGCACAATAGGTGTTTGTCCCGTCCTTCAACCCAGCTCCCAGTGAAGTCTCCCACACATTGCCACGCGGCTGCATGTGTGTTCAGTCCCTCATTCTTCAGGTTCTGCTGGGTCTGTGTGTCTGCCAATGCCATGTTCTGCCTTTTGTTTGTCTATCCCTGCACCCCTCCCCTCCCTCCCCTGTGACCTGGGCCAACTCAGAGCTGTAAGACCTCATGTAGCCTGCTATAACCAGAGCCAAAACTCGCTTAGTGAATAGGGTCTGGCCACGCCCCCTTGAGGATTGTTTCCAGCAGCTGCATCCTAATGGTCGTAGACCTCAGACGCATTTACAGTAGAAACTAATGGAGCAGGACCTTCAACCACAACTGTTACAACTGTTTATGTTGGTTTGCCTGGCCCTCCCACCGCCACTATTGTTTGGCCTAAATTTAGAAACACACGCTTGTCGTCAACATGGTCGCACCAACAAGGTTTCCAAACTCGCATCTCAGGGATCACTGAGCTGAGGGCAGTAGCCAGGCACAGCCAGGTCTGCAGCCACTGTGGCTGTTCAGTATTTGGCAGTCGGCGTGGAAACTGGTGTGTTTTGAGAGCAGGGTGAAGGCGAGCCACACTGGGCTGAGAGGCACGCAAGCATCAGGGTTCAGCCATAAATAAACAAATGTCCTGCAGTCAAGTGAGCATGGTGACCACAAGCAAACAAGGCGCGCGCACTCACACACATGCGCACACACGTGCATGATACACACATACAAGCAGAGAAAGGAAAGCTCTTGTAGCATAATTATGTGTGAAGCAGGCTGTGTATTTTCTACTGTAACATTTATGGAGTAATGAAGTCTAACCCTTTTTTTCATGTCAACTAGTTTTGAATTCAAACTTTTCAAATGTGCAGTTTTCCATTTCATACTCCCGTAGAGCAGTCCAGTGGTCTCGGTGTTAACCCAGAAAGTCATGCTTTGAGCTGACCTTCTAATCCCTCTGCTCCCTG
The DNA here is from genome assembly GCA_027564835.1 of Typhlichthys subterraneus. NCBI lineage: Eukaryota > Metazoa > Chordata > Actinopteri > Percopsiformes > Amblyopsidae > Typhlichthys > Typhlichthys subterraneus. Next base: position 12,778 of record JAODUH010060124.1, on the reverse strand, counting down.
TAATTAACTTTGGATACATGTGGTTGCTAAATGACATGACTGTAATTGTTAAAACTATTAGATTAAATAATTTAATAATTAAACTATTATTGAATCGTATAATCCTCAGGCCCTCAGAAAGAAAACCCTCAGTTTAGTTTCACTTAAAAAAATTACCAGTGACGACAGTGTTTATTTTTAAACCTTGTCCACATTCCCCATGTGAACACATCCTCCTCTCTTCCCCTCCCCCTTCAGGCCACACCCTTTTAATGTGTCCCCTCCCCCTCCAGGCCACACCCTCTTCATGTGCCCCTCTCCCCTCAGGCCACCCCTCTTCATGTGCCCCCTCTGGGCCACACCCTCTTAATGTGTCCCCCCCCCCTCAGGCCACACCCGCCTCATGTGTTGTGTGTCCCCAGGAGACACCTTGTTCATCGTGCTGCGGAAGCAGAAGCTGATCTTCCTGCACTGGTACCACCACATCACGGTGCTGCTGTACTCCTGGTACTCCTACAAGGACATGGTGGCGGGAGGCGGCTGGTTCATGACCATGAACTACCTGGTGCACGCCGTCATGTACTCCTATTACGCCGCGCGCGCCGCCGGCTTCCGCGTGTCGCGCAAGCTAGCCATGTTCATCACGCTGACGCAGATCACCCAGATGCTGGTGGGCTGCGTGGTCAACTGCCTGGTGTTCTCGTGGATGCAGCAGGGCCGCGAGTGCCCCTCGCACGTGCAGAACATCGTGTGGTCCTCGCTCATGTACCTCAGCTACTTCGTGCTCTTCGTCCAGTTCTTCTACCAGGCCTACGTGGGCCGGAGCCGCTCGGCCCCGGTGGTCCCTGTGGCGCCCGCGGACACACCCCTCCTCACCAAGAAGGGCCAGTAATGGAGGGTTGAGTTGGCCGTGGAGAGAGAGAGGGAGGAGAGGATAGCGTTTGTTTGGGAGAGCAAGGGAGCAAGGACTTGGAGAACATGTGAAGGGTGAATGGGAAGTGAGGGGTAATGGTAGATGGGAGGGGTGGGGGGGGCGGGGGTAAAATGCGGGCTGTTTTGTGCTGCTTCAGCATTACTAATGTGCACATCCAATAAAAATGCCTGGAGGGAGGAGATGTCTCCATTGCAACGGCTTGCCACCATCGCGAGAGGCCATCAGTGATCCCCCTCCCCACTTCATTCACCATAGTTAGTTTCCTTTTATCCTTTTCTTTTTTAAATTAAGATGATGCTGACCAAATCTGTTCTTAGTAGAATGGACAGTTGAATTTTGGGATTTCGATGTGAGGGAACTGCATCTGCCAAGATTACGTTTATGTTTACTTGATGAATAAGAAAATAGTGGGTATACATACATGAAGTAGGATGGCTGGGCTTGAAACATCTGCATGTTTGTCTTTTTAATGTTGTGTGTACGTGTGTGTGTGTGTGTGTGTGTGTGTGTGTGTGGTTTAATTGGCATCCGTTTTCGACACTGATGGGTGTTTGAGGCTGCTGAGGGTTGGTGTGTTTTGAAGGCGTGGCCAGCACTGTATCTTGTGCATCTTAATATTTTCTCAGGTCTTAGGTTATATCTCTTTATATATAATATGCATATCGGCTGGAGCAAATCTGACGGGTTCAACATCAGTAAGGGGGTAGCAGTGTGCTGAGAGGCATTGACAAATGGCCTCTTCTCCTCCTAGTTTGAGTGAATCTGATTGGTGGAAGACAAATCATACTGCACTTGGCCACAATGGGGAAAATGGACGCCCGCAGTGATCTGGGTCATTGCCTGGCAAGACAGTCACTGACCATACTTGGGGAAATAAGTTTCCAATGACATTAAGAATTACAAAGGGTCCCGCAATGGTTAAAAATTAAATATAAAAGAAAACGACAGCGACATCAAAAGACTATCGGGTTGACACTGAAAGCTTAAACAGAAGTGAAAGCTTTTTTGTTACTCTGAATAAATGGGGTGGGGGGGAAAGAACTTGCAATGTCAATATTTGCTTTGTTGACTTAAAAATAATATGTAATATTAATGGTGTCTGTTGTGCTATTGTGCATTTGCACTGTATCAATGTATTAAAACTGTTTCTGATAAATCTACTGTAATAAAGAAAATGTTTACATTCTGCCTTTTTGTGTGTGGGTGATATTTTTTATGATCATTATTGAAACTTTAAAGTAGGTTACATGAATGCATTGTAGAAAAACAAGTCCTGCTGGATTAACCTGAGAACTGAACAGGTTGAGTTACATACCTCATCTTTTAGCTGACAGCGTGGAACAGTTTTCTTTGGTTTCACCTGAGTGACAAAAGCTATGTGTCAACAAAACATCTCAGACGTATTGACATAACTGCTGACCACAACCTGGTTAAGCACTATTGATCACATTCAAACAGAGGACAATGTTAAGATCATTGCTGCTTAGAAGGTACAGAATACATGAAAGACTACTGGTTTCTCATATGATAAATCACAGAAGTTTGTGTTATTAATTACATTTAGACGTGCAAAGCAAAGAAATGCAAAGCCATGTAATGTACGTAATGTAGACAAGCAAAGTTGTTATGAATCCGCTTCTAAAATACTGTACATTTTACAATTATTTCTCTAACACAATTGGGCCAAACATTAATAATACATGTCTATTATTCAAATTCAGTGGATGCTGTCTGTAAACTCTCTATTTCCACACCCAAAGTTTCAAGTTGCCATCCATCCATTAACCATGTTGGTTAGTTGAAACATACCTGAAACCACAAAGTTCCACAGCATGTGAGCCCAGGCTGGATTACAGAGAGAGTTTGAATTTAATCTGTATCCCCTTTAAAGACTAATCCATAGCACAAGCACACTCAATAAATCACTCCAGTATCATTAATTATGATGTCCAGGTTGTTCTAAAAATCATAAATTAAGACACATTTCTATTAATGTATACTATCAATTATGCATGAACTGCATAATCATGGTTAGGAAGTAACTGATTACATGTAGCCTAACCAGTTACAAATAACGGAGAGCCCAATCAGATAGCTCAATCAAAGTAACTGAGATCTTATAAAGTAGCTCAATCAGTTACAAGTAACTGATTACAAAAAAACTGTAACTGCAATCCATTCCAAAATAATGTAGGCTGATCAGATTACTGGCATTTAAAAAAAATTTGATGATTACTTTGTGACTACTTTCAGATTTAAAAGGGATGCTTGCAGAAGCAGAAAACAAATGGGTGTTTTCTTATAGATCTATCATCTAACATCAGTCATTAAATAAAATAAAAATGTCCTTAATCTGCTCTTCACAACATACACAAACATACATATGGCGCACCAGCGCAGTGAATTGCTTTGGATGGAATTTGTACAAATTTCTTTTTTTTAAGTAATTCAAAAGTAGGACTAATGTAAAACTTTGATCATGCTACTAAATAATTTTAGTGTAGTGACTGTAGTGGATTACATTTACAAAGTAATCTTACCTACTTAACCCTGTATATTTGCAAAGGGTGCATATATACAGTATGTAGCCTATATTATTATTATTAACCGATGGAGTGCCTACTCCGGTTAGGGAATGAGTCCTTACCCCAAGTGAAGGAGTTCAAGTACTACTTGTTCGCGAGTGAGGGGACATTGGAGCCGGAGATTGGCCGGAGAATCAGAGCAGCGGGAGCGGTATTGCAATCGCTTTACCGCGCCGTTGTGACGAAAAGAGTGCTGAGCCGGAAGTAAAAGCTCTCTGTCATTCCTACCCTCACCTATAATGGTCATGAAGGGTGGGTCATGACCGAAAGAACAAGATCACAGGTACAGTACAAGCGGCGGAAATAGGTTTTCTCAGGAGGATGGCTGGCGTCTTAGAGATAGGGTGAGAAGCTCAGCTATCCATGAGGAACTTGGAGTAGAGCCGCTGCTCCTTTGCGTCGAAAGGAGCCAGTTGAGGTGGTACGGGCATCTAGTAAGGATGCCCCCTGGGCACATCCCTTGGGGGGTGTTCCAGGCACGTCCGGCTGGAAGGAGGCCTTGGGGCCCAGGACTAGGTGGAGAGATTATATCTCCACATTGGCCTGGAAATGTCTAGCCCCCAGTCAAAACTTGCTGATGTGGCTCAGGAAAGGGAAGTTTGGGGTCCCTTGCTGGAGATGCTGCCCCCATGACATGACTCCAGATAAGCGGATGAAGGTGGAGGGATGGATGCATTATTATTATTATTATTATTATTATTATTAGATTTTATTATTTTATTAAAATGTTTTCATTAGCTGTATTTAAAAAAATATATTTTAAACAACATTTTGTAAACTTTAGGCTACTAAGTATTGGATCCAAGTTATTTACTTTGAATCATTGAATTGCTGACTTCTAAATGGCATGATTAGCATGTGGCAAGGTTGTCTGGCTAGCGTGACCATGACGTTTTGTCATGGAGGCAAAACATTTTGCAACTGCCATGGCCCCCACTGCTCTGTACTTGCAGGCGTTTAGATAAAGACCATCTGACCTGTTACAGTTTCCACAGCAGCATTGAAATGTCTAGTGAGTCTAATCAAATACATGTATCGAACAACATGCGCCTCCGGTAACTGGTTAACTTTAAAATAATACATATACATATATAATACAAATACAAATACAATATTTATAATACAATACATCTACTTAAAAATAATACCGTATAATGTATTTTTTTAAGTAGTGTTGGGTAGTAGACCTACAGTGCCTGCTTTTGTTCAGCCTAATACTGCCATCTGGTGGACGGATTCTAAATAGTTTTTGCATTACAGTAACGAGTAAGGGTAACAAATCTTTGAAGATCCCAAAATGATATTAAGATCACTGATCATTGAATGCCAATCAGTTAAATACCTATTTTACTATTCAAATAAAAAATACTGACGTTCTGTAATTCTGCCTGTCTCAACACTTTTGAGAACAAGATCAAATTGCATTACATTTACAGAGGACATATCGTTCTCAACACATCACATTTTTCTTATATGCTTCAAAAACCACCCCACAATCTCTCTCTCTCTCTCGCTCTCTCTCTCTCTCTCTCGCTCTCTCGCTCTCTCGCGCTCTCTCTCTCTATCCTTTCTTCCTGTCAGGGAGACATTTCTATGCATAAAGTACTGAGCTATTCTATTTTACATCATTGTATGGCTCATATCTATGTCCAATATGTACACATTATACCCCCCCCCACACACACACACACACACACACACACACACTCACACTAAATCTAGACAAATCCTTACAAACTAGAGCTACTCTGTCGCCTCAGAGCCAGGGGACCAGGCCTGACCCGTAGGATCAGAGTAAAGCCTTTGAGTGGCCTGCTAATGCCTTATTTAGCCTTCCTCAGCTGTGTGCTATAGCTCTGCTTCGGGCCGGGTTGGGGAAAGAAGCTACAATGTAAAGCTGTCAGTCTGTCACGGTTTGACACCTGCACTACATGCTAGCAGAGCATTCAAAAAGAAAAAAGAAGTATATGTCAGTGTTTCAGTTTGGCTGTGATTCACCAAACTAAGGTTAATATTTGAAGATATACATATAGCCCGCGCAAGCTTTTGTAGCCTTCATGCAGCTCTACAGAAATATATATACATATTTAAAAATGTGTGTGGAGCACTTTGGTGACATTGTATGATCTGTGATTAAAATATTATGACGAGGTGTTGCTGGTGCTGCTGTTGTTTCTTGTTGGTATTTGTCTATATGGTCTTATATGGTCTATCTGTCTGTCAAGTTATGTTAATTAGTCTCTGAAAGGACAAATACATTGATATATCTATCTATCTATCTATCTATCTATCTATCTACAGTATCTATCTATCTATCTATCTATCTATCTATCTACAGTATCTATCTATCTATCTATCTATCTATCTATCTATCTATCTATCCATCCATCCATCCATCCAGCCTGTTGACCTCTTGTTTGTTCCTATTCACCATGTTGTTCCCTCTCTCTCTCTCTCTCTCTCTCTCTCTCTCTCTCTCTCTCTCTCTCTCTCTCTCTCTCTCTGGATGATGTCATTCTTTCCTTGATCACCTGCTCCTTGTTGTAAACATCTGAACCTAAGGCTGACTGGAGTACAGCAACACACAATGTACAACCACATACTACAATAATCCCACAGGAAAAGAAGAAGCAGAGATAAGAATATGGCACCAGGAATTTCAGTAGAAAAGAAGGGAGCATAAATTAATCTTGATTTGTAATCATGTCATTCATATCACACCAAAGTCCAACACTTAGAGTGAGCTGACCTTTACTTGGTGACAATATTGCCCCCTATTGCCCCCATTGAGGTGTAACACAAAATAAATTGAAGCACAGGCCAATTTCAACTTTATTTTAGCGCCGTTCTACGTCTCAAAGAGGTTCCCTGACATGTGTGTCAGCTCTAATAGAGGCCAATATATAGAGGAGCCAGGAAAATCAATATTGACGTGGCCTTGATGGTTCTGGAGTGAAACTGCTTTGTTTTCATGGCTCCACTTTGGAAAGAAAAGGTTGTGACTCCCTCTAATAATGATTCCTAGTCAGGGTTGAGAGAGAAACAGGCAGTTAGAGAGAGAGAGGGGGGAGAGAGAGCAAGAGCAAAAGAGAAAGAGAGAGGTATTGGGAGAGATAGTGAGAGAGAGGGAGATAGAAAGGGAGTTAGAGAGTGATAGAGAGAGAGAGAGGGAGATAGATAGAGGCAGGGCGGGGGAGAGAGTGAGAGAGAGAGGGGAAGAGAGAAAGAGACTATTTTCTGCCAAAATACTCTTCCAATTATAAGGAAATGTCTCAGGAAAGGTAATGAAGATTCCAAAAGATCCTATAAGAGACAGTCTGGGTTTATTTGATGCCTCCGTATGGTATTGTGAGCTGTGTGGAAATGATCCAAGAGACATGCCAAGAAAAGCTGCGCACGTGAATGAGAACGGATAAGGGTTATTTTACTGTAATACGAATAAAATAAAATCATCTAATTTGCTGGAAAAGGAGACACCCTTATCTACAGAGATATGCAGTATATATAATTGGCATTACACATCATTGTAGAGACAGGAATTTCATTTTATTACCAGAAAATTATGACAGGAGTAAAATACAAGGCACAATCCCATTTGAATACAACCACAGAATTATTAAACACAGCCAATATACTGTAGATTTATGCTATAGAATCCTAGTACAAATGTAATGTAGTAGTATACTGTGTTATACTGTAGTATTATTGACAGAATTACATCCAAGCAGTGAACCTCCCCTCTGCCATGAAATAATAGTTGGCAATCACAGATCTGTTTCAAAATAAATATACCATCATGGCACCCAATCTACATTCCTAAAAGTCCTTATTATGTAAACAAAACAATGCATTAACAATTTAAAATATTTTTAAATTTCACTGAATCCATCATGGCACATAAAAACAATCATTTCTTATTTTCAAACCTTTGATTATTAATTAAAATAATTGGGTCCCTGAAATAAGCATGTTTATGCCCAATTGATAAACAGTGTAATATCCACCAAAGAAAATTGAAGAGGCAAGCGGCATTATAATGAATACATTTAATACTGCGTAGCAAGCGTTGAAATATTAGACCAATAATTATGTAAAAGATGATATTATGCAATTATCATTCTTTCGGCTGAAACAACTTTGTGTAGTAGAGCATCCAGACTGTACAAAGCACACAACGAAAAATCCCTGTTTGCAGGGTGAAACCCCAGTCCAAAACATTCAAAGAAATCTTATGACTTTGATGTATTAAAACATAATTCTATGTGCTGTATATTAGTCTAATTCAATGTTGGCATCTCAACATCTTAATTATTACTTTGGTAACCCACCTGCCGACTCAATATTAATGCCGAACCGTAAGGGTTTATGTTATGTTATTAAGTTATGGGTGATGTCTATCCAGAAAGTAGTGGTTGGAAAAGGCTTTTGAATGTAATATTCAAGATATTAAACACAGTCTACAAGTAGGCCTACATTTGGATGTGTGAGTGAGGTTTGCACATGGTTCTGCTAAACTGAGAATAGTCTCAGCCTCTTCTTCGTTCATTAGAACTACTTCACTTAGGCAACTCTGAATGTACATACATATACCCCTGTAAGATCGACACAGGACTCTGACTTTCAGGAAGTAATACGGTCAATAGCCATTGGTTTACACTGTCACTCACAAGTATGTCTTTGTATTTTTCGGTAGTGCGATAATAAACATTTATTTTAATCAGTAATCGTAGTCTACAAGTCCTGTTGTTTAGTTTTCCTCAATGCAAGTTTATCGTCCAACTTTGTCATTGAGTTAGGTAGCTGGTCGTCGTACGTCAATCCAAATACCTGGCTTATCAAGTAGGCGGATACTGACGCAGTTAGCCAACGCTGTGTCCCAGACTTTATGTTTGTAAAGGCTGGCTCTTCGAGACTAAACTGAGAGTAGTTTTACAAGGTCGATATACAGTATACGACAGGACAGTCCAGTAGTGTGGTCAGAAGGTTGTAGGTTTGAGCCCCAGTCTATACATATCATTTATCATAGATACAGAACCCTACTGTGCACTTCTCTGGCAATTGCACCCACAAGTTGCTTTGGATAAACATCTGCTTAATTGCCTACTACATAATATATGAAGTGCTGCTGGAACTTCTTCACTTTTGACAACAACTTCTAAGGGGAACCTTCTTTCCAGTAGGTGGCGCTCTCATATTGAATCAAGCAAATGCATTTACGTCTGGTTTACCATGTGTTCCTCTGTACAGGGGTGCAAGGGTCTCGGGCGACAGCTACTGTATGGGTCGGGGACTCTGTGCCTGGGAGCTCGTCCAGGAATATGAGGTTGTCCATGGACCTGAGATGTGGGGCGCTGGGTTTGCTGCTCGCCATGGCAACGGCTGACACCATGGAGCACTCATAGCCCTGGTTGTGTTTGGGCAGCACTCCCGCCACTTCAGAGGGCATTCTGTCAGCTGACAACAATAAGACGGCAATGACAATGCAATTGGAGCCTAGTGCAGCATGAGTGACTTGTGTTGCTGCATCAATACTCCTTCAAAGATGGAGGACAGGCACCTGTCTCTGAGGAGCAGGAGGGACACATCGCTCTCATGGGACAGGTCCTGAGTTGAGGCACATCCCCTCCTCCTTCTCCTCCTCCTCTGCGCTCCGACATAACCACAAAGAACTGCAGGGGAGTAAAAGTGTCTCCTGGTTGGTGGTCCAGTCACATGGTTACTCTTTGAGTTAACTGTGTGCTGTCCATTTAAAAAGTTATAATCATCTTATATTTACATTTACAGCATTACGCAGACACGTTTATCATACCACTCTGTCAGTTAGTACAAGCATTACATTTGTCAAAAGCTGAATATTGTGTAGGTAATACACCAGTTACTGAAAGCAAACAACAATATGTTAGAATAATGACATTAACATATATCTGATCTTTAACATAGGCTGATCAAAGCAATTGCTAAGAACTTAAATACCAGCACGTCATAAAAATAGGTTAGTTTGTATTTTAACCATCGTCTTAGAAAAATAGCAGTGTTATGAGGTAGAGTAAATGCAAGAGTTCAGTGGCCATAACTTAATAGTGTTACATTGTATATGGAAACGGAAAATGTCAAACCTGCGGTCTGCTGCTATTGGCTCTTGACATGCTCTCATCTGTCATGCTGGTCTCACTCATGTTGTCCACTGACGCCTGTTTGCTGAAGAATCTTCGAGGTCTGGATGGATGATGCACAGGTCACTAGAAGCCCTGTCATCAGGTCTGTCTTGCTTGTCTATATGTCTATGTAGTGCAGGCTGTGTTTCTATCTGTATGGATTCTATCGTTCCCTATATGGTTAGCGCTTTTATTCTTCACCATTGAGCTTTCAACTATTGCCTGCCTGCAGAATATAGATGATCATTTGTGTTTTTTACTAACACCGGAATATTTTCAGAAATGTTAACACACAGTATCACTGTAAAATAAAAAATAGGGACTTGAAAAGGCTAATTTAGAAAACTATGTCATTTAGCCTAAATTACAGCATAATATGTTTGAACAATGTGGTGCCCCAGGAGTCCGTGACCAGACTCGAGAACAGCCCTGACCCAGTCCTCCCCATACCTGACCCTATACCTGACCCTATACCTGACCCCATCCTCCCACTTTCAGTCAGACAGCCTGTCCAGTAAGGCAACATTGTGCAACACCAAATTAAAGATAATATTTAGCCTAAATGGAGAAATATTTGGATAATTGAATGATAAGGGGCATTTAAAATCAAACCTTACTGAAAAACTCTATAGTGATACTGACAAAACACTGCGTTAAAGATTCACCCTGCTGGTGCAAAAGGCCTATACTGTATGCATATTGTATGAGTCACAGCATTGCATATTACATTAGTTGTCTTTAGGTCTAAAGATCTAAAACGTCTGACATTAAAGTTTTCAGGCCTGTTTTGTCTACTTGCAGTATGTGCCAGATGGGTAGGGTATATCACATAAAGAAATGCCAAAGAAAACTTCACAGGGAAAACACAATCACAGGAAGGTATTTGACTGTCAAGTTAGTATACTTTTCTAGGACTGCCAAGATGGTTGGCACGATCTGAGTTAATGTGATGATAATCTCCCTCCATCTGGCTGGAAGCACATGGTGTGTTTACCTGTCATTGGGGGAGTCTGTCTATGGAAATATGTAAAGTCATATGGTGAACTGCGCTAGTTAAATGGAACAAAATGGCAGGGAATGTGAATGGGCACCCTTTTCTAAAAAAAATAAAAAAATAAAAAGACAACCAAAAAGACAACAAAACAGATTCCTTTGTTGGACAGAGGGGGCAGAGTGTGCTTACATGTCATTGTCCATGCATGTATGTGTGCAACCAATGGAGTGTTTACAATTGCTGCTTTGCTACATATTTTGGACACCTTCCTTGCCAAAAATGCCCTATCGGCTTTTCCATTAAAACCACGTCTTTATATAATTGCCATTGCAGTATAAAACCATACATTCTCAATGTCAGCATTTCATTTTGAAGAAAAGTCGTTAAATTAGAAATTTTTACTGTATACTGTATACTGTATAATTTTATTTAATGTTGTTCTAGCTTTCGCTCTGCTGCTTGTCTGCATCGGTCTGCATTCACTCCACAGCTTTCCACAGCTACGGTGACGTAATTGGAGGGTATTTTTCAGAAAAGCGCTTCTGCTAAATATTTAGTGTGTATGTGGCTCTGTACACGCATGTGCAGATTGCTCAATGTAGGCCACACAAATTTGATGGTCCTGGGGATAAAATGTATTTTCCCCACTCACAGCATCATCTCATATTTCTAATTTGATTGGGTATGTTCTCTGTCTGGCGTGAAAACTAGAGAGACGAGGGTAGGTGACATTTTCTTTTCTCAGCTAACTCAGGAAACTTGGGAAAATATCAGAAACTCTTTAGAGATATTAGAAAGTTTACAGGTGAAATTCGAAATAAATCGCAATGGTGAGGAGGAAGCCCTGGAAGGAGGAAGAATAACAGGTACTCAGTCGGACCAATATCAGGGAGTGTGTAAAAACAGGCTACAGTACTGATCACAGCTCGGTATTGATCACAGCTGTGATTCGGTGTAACGTTGGTGCCGAAGTTATAGGCAACTTGCAGTAAACAGCCGTGCAAGTTACCGTTCAGCATGCGCTGTATATTGGTTAATATAGGCATAAGATAGTAAGCAATAGGGTGATCTGTTTGTTTATTCAATAATTTTTGTGGCTTTGCCATCACACATAGTCTCGCAAATGTTGGCAAGCAACACATAAACGTTCTGAATTACAAGATGTAGCCTATACGTTTTCACAATAAGTACATTAGTTGGACAAGAAACTGAGGTACAGGAACTCCTCCGGGTAAGGATTCATTCCCTACCCGAAGTAGACATTCCATCCTTTCCTGCCGAGCCTCTGATTTAGAGGTGCTAATCCTCATCCCTAACTCCTCATCCCTAACTCTTCACAATTGGCTGCGAATAGTGAGTGCTGCAGGTCATGGACCAATGATGCCATCAGGACCTGGTCGTCACATAGCATTAATATGAATGACTAAAAAGTAAAGTTTTTGCAAAGTGTCATGACATAAGCTGCAACACAGCCAAAATGATCACCAAGTAAAAAAAAAAGTATTTGAGAAAAATTTACAAAAATGCCGAGAAGGGCATTTAAATGTTAAATGCATCTGAATTTTTTTATATTAAAAGGTGGGGTTGTAAAAGAGCAAACAATTGCATTGCACCCTGGTAACGCTTCCAGTCAAAAATAATAAAACAGGCCTATTCATGCAATTTTTTCCCCCACATTGGAGTAAGTGTGTATGCCTGATCTCTATAATCTACTTGTGAACCTAAATCCATAGATACATTTGAGATAAACTAGATTACGGATTGTGAGTGTTTGTGTGCGTATGTGTGTGTGTTTTCCATATGTCTACCTCTGTGTTATGGAGCTAACTATATACCCAAGCCTATAAAACAGTGCAGCACTCAGGTGCAAAGGACAATTTGAGGCAGATCTATAATGGCGAGCCATGTAGCGTTTCCACTGGGGTCACAGCTCAGCGGCCCCATTCCAAGGCCCGCAAATGACCTATTTCTGCACATAATAGCTGTAAAACAAGCTAAACCAAGCATGTCATTGACAATGTGCCACATCCGCTAAAGAGACAAGCAAAGGTCCCCAGCAGAGGAGAGGAGAGGAGGGGAGGGGAGGGGAGAGGAGAGGAGAGGAGGAGGGGGGGGGGAGAGGAGAGGAGAG
>JAODUH010060113.1:0-12592 GCA_027564835.1 Typhlichthys subterraneus | reverse complement strand
TGACGATGCTAGACAAGCTAGCAAGCGTAGCATGCACTCTGTTGACGATGCTAGACAAGCTAGCAAGCGTAGCATGCGCGCTGCTGACGATGCTAGACAAGCTAGCTAGCATAGCATGCACGCTGCTGACAATTCTAGACAAGCTAGCTAGCGTAGCATGCACGCTGCTGACGATGCTAGACAAGCTAGCAAGCGTAGCACGCACGCTGTTTGAATGCAGTTAAGTGGATTTGGAGGAATGTGTTTTTACGTTTCGTGTCCCAGCTTGTGTTGCAAGTTGTACGCAAATTCACAAAATTATTATTTTGAACTCTTTTTGTAGAATTGAGATAGAGAGATAGGTTAGGAGAGTTAAATATGTTTATATATATATATATATTGTAAGTTTTAGTCCAACATTGTAATTCTTGATGCAGGTAGAAATGTTCTACCATACGGTTTATGGCTACTGTGGCGCCAAGCATCTATGGACATGAATATGAAAGGCATCTGAGACTACACAGACCGCTTACTCTAACCACTGATCAAGGAGTGAAAGCTCATTCCTTTGGCTAGCGTGACATTGAGTTATTATTAGATAACAGCAGCACATATTACTTTTAAGTTAACCCTGCAGCAGGGTCATCGCTTTTGGGAAAGACGGTGAATTATAGCGTTCCTTAAAGCAGCTATAGGATCTTGCTGCCTCCACTTCATAGGTCAAGAGTTCACTAAGCTGCCTAGAAGTTACAAGAATGTCAAAAGTTGGTGAATTCTGCTCAGCAACAGCAGGTAACGATGCCAAACAGCTGACAGGGGCTTCTTTACCATTAATATTAAACAATCTTGAGCTTCATCGGTTTCATTTAATATTGTGTCTGAAGATGTCTCTCAAGATTTTCCCACGCTGGTCTGCTTGCCGTTTTACCCATCGTAGAGAAAATACGTAGAATATTTAATAACAGAGATCATATTTTCCTTATATTGGAAATACAATATTAGAAAGACTTACTTTGTATTTAAATGCAGGTATAATTTTTCAGCAAACTTCCACAGCCTGAAGGCATTGTTCTAACAACAACTAGGCAGATATCATGCCTAACCTGGTCAGTAGATTGTTTAAAAATTCCCTAGACAATGACATAGGCTAGTCATTGTTATAGTCATCAATACTTAATAATGTATTGTTGGCTTCTGAATAGTAAACAACATTGCTATGCTAAAAATGCCATTGCAGCACATTTGTCAGGCACACATTTGTTGAAATGTTTAGGTTACTTAAAATAACAACAAAAAAACACAACAACAATGGACATAACAAAAAAGAAAAATTAACCTATGATATTGTTTGTTTAAAAAGTGAAGAACTAACCAGCATATTACATATTATGAGGTAAAATAACGAATAAGTACTTTTTTCAAATGCGTGAATTTGTGCCCAGCTTTCTTGTAGCCACTTGTGCATATTCTCTTCGGGGAAAGCTAATATGCTAACTGGAGGGCATGTACGTCGCTGCTGTGAGCGACAGCTTTAGAATAGAGCATTGCACATTGCGCTCACAAAAGAGTCCCAGCCCTCTTTCATTTTCTCCCTCCTTTCTGCCTTCCTTCATCCCCCTTTGTACCGGCTTTGCCCTCGCCGAATGCCGCGTCGCCATTGGCCAATCCAGTCCGGAGACATCCAGCGTCCTATTTCACTGGGCTGTTTTATTCCTTGCCAAAAGAGAGTACCCCCACTTCTCCGGCTAGAGCTTGCCGGGAGTACCTCAGACAAAACAATGTGCGACTTCTCGCATGTCAGAGCATTTCTGCTTTTTCCCTGCCTTTTTTGTCTAGCCGGGACGTCTTAACAACTGTCACAGTGCAGCATTCATCGTAGATGATGAGCACATCAACCATACTGCACCACGTTAGCTGCAGGGGTGCATTCATAGCCATTGTTTGAGGTGTATCTAGGCTGCATGTCCCCCTATTCAATAGACATACCTTTAAACAGGATAATGATGCCAGTGACAAAAGCTATTAGCTTGTACTGCTTTTGTTATATATGGTGTAGGGCCCTTGGATTCTAGTGGAGTTATTTGCCAGGCGCAATCCAGTGCCACTGATGTGTTCGTGTGCCTGGGTTGTCTTGTGTTTACCGGGATGTCGCCGTGGATACGAGAGATTAATTTTCACTTTACTAGCCTAAACAGATTTGCACGCTCTTGAGTCTTTCATCGCCGAGATTGACTTCTCCTGGATTGTTTAAGTTAGCTGTCTCTCTCTCTCTCTCTCTCTCTCTCTCTCTCTCTCTCTCTCTCTCTCTCTCTCTCTCTCTCTCTCTCTATCTCTTTCTCTCTCTCTCTCTCTCTCTCTCTCTCTCTCTCTCTCTGTGTATAAAGGGTCAGCTCTCGCTCTCCTCAGACTCAGTGAAAAGACACTCGGAGAGGAGAGGTACAAAGAGAAGATTGTTTGAAGAGGGGAAAGATACTTGATGGAGTGGGCGACTGGAAAAATATGTGTGTGTGTGTGTTTTGAGGGGGCATCAATAGAGAGGAGGGCTTCTATTTAACTGCTAAAAAGTTTTGGATGAGGGGGAGAAAAGTAGAAATTATAGAGATGCAGAGAGAGAAAGAACATTCAGTTGAGCGTTGAGCTACTTAAAGTACCAAGGGGAATTCTTATAGGAGAAAACACGCACACACACACACACACACACAGCTCATCCTCCTGTGATGAATGTTACACATGCAGAGAAAATGGCTCAATGACATCAGATTTGGCCGAACAAGAAAATCACAGGATGAAACAGGAAATTCCGTTGTAAAGGGTCTCCCGGCACATTTGAGAAAATCATCTCATAAAGTACATGTAAGAAAGGGGGTATCAATTTCTCTTCAGGGTGGTGAGGAGGCTGACATCTCCCTAGGGTAACATGTCTAGCCAGTAGAGCCAATGTGCACTAAGCTGGTAGTAATATACTGTACAGGATACCTTTCCTGCTGCTGTTGTTCTGTCAAATCCTACACCTCCCTCTCCTAGAATGCTTTGAGTCACAGAGCTGCTGCTGGGTCAATTCCTGCTAATTTGGGTCAATGCACCAATCGAATTTTCCTCATACAGGCTAATTCATATGTCTATTTCAGTTGACAGGCTGGGGAATAGAATTTCTGCTCTGCTAATCCTGCACAGGGCTTGTGTACTGTTAATATAGCCAGTTGTGTCAGGTTTAAGCCATTTCATTTAGTCACTGTATTCAACTCGATGTGGTCTCCTCGCAGAGGGGAGAGGCTTTGTTGTCCATGATGTCTCTGGCTTGTTACTGCCTTTCCCACAAACACAATGGCTTCCTTTTTGATGTTATTTGCATATACTTGCCTTTTCTTTTACTTTTTTTCTTTAAGTGCACACAATTACACTAACAAAGCAAAGCACACAAATACGCACAAGATGCACAGCATCTCTCTTCCACACACACACACACAAGGCGGGGCCATATGTCCTCAGTGCAGCTAGAGATTCTCTTATCCTGCGTCGGCAGCACAGCATGATGGGGCACCGGCCTGCTGGGATGAAGGAGAGGGGTGAGATAGACTCTTGCTGGGGGCCCACGTATTGTCACCGTGATGAGGAAGAGAAGTAAACAATGAAGTAATTATAGAAGGTGTCATGTGGGAGGGCACAAGCTGTTATTTGTGCACTGTTACCTAGGTGACACATGATCGGTAAATACACAGTCTAGATTTTAAGGCATTGTTACATTAACTTACACAACAGTCTATGTTCATTGTTTATTAGACTGCATCATGTACACAATATGCTTTATATTAACAATATATTTTTGATACTTTGTGTATCATTTTGCCATTGCCTGTCATAATTCCTTGTGTAAATGTGGCGGTTTAGGCCTTTGTTATACATTTATTAAAATCCTCAGAAGATGGTTTGGAGCAATTCCAAAGTAAAAAATAAAACAAAACATTAGTATACCATAAACCCACTGACACACACACGCATATAGTACATGCACACACACACACACACGCACACACACACGTCTCAGTATGTGGGACAACCTATACCAGGTTCATGGCACCAGATATCACTCGCCCACCTTCACTCAACACACTCTCACTCTGGAAAATGTGTGTGTGTGTGTGTGTGTGTGAATTTGGGTGGGATAAATAAGAACTGGAGAGTATATTGTGTCAGATTAGAGATTGTTAATGTGCTTTAGGGAATGGGTGTGAACTTAAAAGAGGGTATTCCATGGGGTATAGCCATATAGATTACATCTGGCCATCTTGTGTGTGTGCGAGTGTATGTGTGCGAGCGCGCGTGTGTGTGCGCATGTGTGTGTGTGTGCGTGCGCATACGTTGCTGACTTGACAGGGACGTGACATTACATCTCATTTTAAAAAGAGACTTTTGGCCAGTGTCCTTAATTGAAAAGTCTCCTTTGAGCCACATTTGTCCCTAACAAGCTCACTAAATCTATTTATCATAACCTATCCTCTCAATCGACCCCTTTGTCTTGGCTCCTGCGTTGCATTTGTCAAAGTCAATCGAATGTTTAGACAGTCCAGGGCAGAATTGGACATGATCTAAATTCCTTAAGCGTTCCATCATCGTTATTGCTCTTTACTTTTCCTCATGCTGTTTGTTTTCAGTGCTGCGATGGTAACACCTGCCAGTGGCCACTTAGGGAGAGGAAAGCCAAGCGGAGAATGACTCATCTTTCTCTTATTAGCCGTATGTGTGTGTGTGTGTGGGGGCTTGTGTATGTTGGTGTTTAAGCATTTATGTGTGTTTGTGTGTAATTATGTCTTTGCCCATTACTCTAGACGAGCACTATTGAGAGCTCTGACAAGTAAGTCTGAGAGGGTGGGAGGGAGGTAGGAAGGGAGGGAGGGGGAGGAAGGGAGGGACAAAGCAAAAAGCAAAAGGTGAGTCATGTGACGTACGCCTACACTGAACATCTCCTCTAATCTGTTTGGGTGCTTGTCTGCACTCCATGTGCACTGCATAACAGCACCTAAAATATAGGTATATCCACATGTATGTATGTGTGCATCTGCAGGCCCTGTGTGTATGTGTAATCCCTCTGTCCAGCTCCACGCAGCTGCAAACCAATGGCTTCCAGATGTCCATCTGTCTTCAGGTAGCCAATTGACAGGTGAACTCTCTACTGTCATAAAGGAACTGCTGCTATTATTTATTTTATTGCACGCACGCACGCGCACGCACGCACACGCACGCACACGCACGCACACACACGCACACTTATGCCTCTCTTTTCCAGTTGTAATGACATAGCTTTCCTTCGCCATGTATACAGAATGTGTTCTGTTGTCTTCTGTCCCTTCCTCACTATAAAAAGCTTTTTATGTGAGAATAAGTGAGTGCCAACGGAGAGCGATTCATCAAGCCCACTGCTGTAGGCCTCTGTAGAGGGAGGGAGAACAGAAATCCCTCTTAGAGTTATCAGTAGTTTCTGGATGTGGGACGAAGCTCAGAGTGCTAAACATGAGTAATGGCTCGTCCGTCAGAGCTAAAAGGCTATACGATGTTGCTTGAGAGCTATCCGGCCGGATAGTGCATCAAATGAAATAGCCACAGTTCTGTTTTAAAGACGCTTGTTTCCCTTTTTACAGTGCTTGCTGGCTTATTGAATGTCTAATGTTCGTTTTATTCGTTTGGTGTTATGCGCATGAGGAATGGCTGCCAGCATATTGAGTAATCGAGGTTGAACTACAGACCCGTTGTTTCGACTGTGAAGCAAGGCATGGAGAGTGAATGGGAGAGACAGCAAACGACATAGTGATGAAAAGATACATCAACACGCGCGGTTAAAAGCCTGCCGTAGAGGAATAACAGAAGAAGAGATGGACGAATACGAGCATGTTAGGGAAATGTAAAGTGTGGTACTGGTATTCTGCAGGCACTATGCTACTCAAACATCAACCATATTAGGAGAATATTCAGTATAGTACACTAACACACACACACACACACGCTGGTGCGGGTGTTTCTCAGTGTGTGCCCCACAGTGCCAGATGCTGGCAGGCCAAAGCCAAATGATAGAGACGATAGCTAATTGCTCAATCAGGCAATCTAATCTGGCCAATCTAATTTTCATCTTCTCCCCGCTCTACCCTCCCTACATTTCCTGACCTATCTGCTCAGCAGCTGCCGGACCAAACCAAACTGCCAAAATAGGGGGGAGATTAGGAAGTGCTGGTTGCCTGACATATGGATGTAAAATTTGAGCTGACTGTTCTGATTATTGCATTTATTAAGCTTGTTTGCAATATATTTGCCTATATTTATAATTTACATTGACACATAGCTGGCCTTTTTTTTTTGTTCTGTTATAAATAATGCATTATTAATAATAATTAATTAGCTGGTTATTGCCTACAGTCTTTTTATTGGATCCATTCAGTTAAACACTTTCAGAGCTGTGGGTTTGATTTAAGTTAAGAGTAAACGCTGAATCGTGAAGCCACTCAATGAATTTGGGCCCATGTTGTTTTGGTACTGTAATGATTACAGCCAATTCCTTGTGCAGAGTATACATAGTATAGTATGTTCATTAGAGACACGCACAGGGCAGAGAAAACACCTTTGTTCACACAATAACCCTGCTGTGGCCATCATATCCAGTCCAAACCACTATATATAATACTGTAGCAACGTATTCAAGTCGATTATAAAATATGTCTAGAAATAAGCTCTTCCTAATTGATTCACCCACAAATACATTTAAATGGTGAATTTCCACTTCCATTCTTGTCACACAACGAGCACTGTAACTCTATCCATCCATCCAATATGCACACCTGCTGTGATATTGTGTGTGAGAGCCTTCTTGGACACTAGGCCTCTCTGGGGTATATCAGTAATGCATAGCAAGGCTATTAATTACCCACTTCCACTGTGGTGTGTGTATCTTGTGTGCATGTGTGTGTGTGTGTGTGTGTACACACCCTCCATATGGATGGGATATTGTGCGTGACCCTTCACATATCACCATATCAGCCAGGCTGCCCACTCTGTTTGCCTGGGCTAGAGGTGGCCATGGACATTACCCCCACTCACAGAACGCACACACACACACGCACACACACACGCACACACAGATAATACTGTACTAAGAAATGCACCGCTAACAAGCCATTAGGGAGACATTCACCAGTGGAATTAAAGACCTCTCACTGAAGAGAAACCAAATACATCTGTGTCTCTGACTCTGTGTGTGTGTGTCAAGACCTGGTCACCCTAAGTCGTGCAGGAGTGGCTTATAATGAAGAAGAAACGCACCGGAGAGTCTCACAGCACAGCAGTTGCCAAGGAAGGTGTGTGTGTGTGTGTGTGTGTGTGTGTGTGTGTGTGCGTGTGCGTGCGTGCGTGTGTGCGTGTGTGTATGTGTGCCTGTGTGTGGGTGTTAGTGTGTTTATAAGTTTGTTTATGCCTTTTTGAATACATGTTTGCCTGTATGAGTCTTTGAATCTGATTAAATCTAAATATGTGAGTATACACTATTTGATTAAATGAACAAGTGTGTGGTCTTTGTGTGTGTGTGTGTGTGTGCGTGTGTGTGTGTGTGTGTGTGTGTGGGTGTGGGTGGGTGGCCAAACACCTGCCTGGGAATACCACAGAGCAGGATTGTGATCAGGAGATGAGTGGTTCCAAATGCTGTGGTGTCAGTCTGGAAGCAGGGCTGCATACAGATGACGAGTTCTGCTGCGGAGTACTATTGGGAAATCTAGCTGTGTGTGTGCGTGCGTGTGTGTGTGTGTGTGTCACGTCCCTAACGCACACTATGCCAATCTGCAGCCATGATTCTGTTTGTGTGTTGCAGGTGCATGCCAAGAGGCAGGCCATGCATCAAGCTGAGCATCTTCCCACCCCTGATTACTCCCCTGTACTTTCCAGCCAAAGATGACATATATGCAACCCGATCTTCACCTAAGTGTAAGGATTATGGAATGTAATGACATGACATGCAACAAGCATGAAATAAAAGCTCTGTGGAACCAGCGCTTAGCTCTGGGGAGTGTCCTGCGAGGCAAAGCCAAGAATGGCAACGCTTCATCTACATTTATTCAAGATTTAATTAAAAGTGAATCAACTTACGATGTAATAACATTTTATTGCTCAGCCGTAGCGGCTCATAGTATCACATCTCTGGTTTCACGTTTACATTGGTAATGCAAGACTGAGGGCTTGGAACCAACCTGCTGAAATGTGAGTGTTTGGGGAGGATCCTACACGAGCCAACATTGGGGTCCATGTCACTTGGTCAATTGGATGTTTTACTGTTTGAAGGACCTAGTGGATTATATATGGTTAGTTACTGATGGCTTCCCAGCCAAAAGTATTTCTGGCATGTTTAGCATAGCTGATGATTAACTTTATTCTGAGGTCAACGTGATTGCATTCATGGACGCACAGATTGGCCTTCACATATTTAACTTATAAGAAGGCCACCGGGGTTGTAGCATTATCGTGTCTGTGTCCTGGCTGATAAGTTCCTAAATAACAAGAAATGTGTTCACTGCCCTTGTGATGCGCTGCAGTTCATGATCAGTTAATTTGTTAACATTTCTTATTTGAATTCATACAATAGGTACCCTTTTCTTGTTTATTACTGTATGTGTACATTATGTTTACATGTTGTCCTGAATTTTAATTATAATGTACATTCATTCTTTATGTGGTGATCTAGATGAACTCCCAAGTGTGTTTGTGTTGGGACTAAAACATCATGGAGTGTATTTGACAGCCTCTACAGGCTGAATGGTACAGTACAGCATGTGTTTACTATATGTGTTCTGTCCAGTGTGCCTGTGTTTGACACGGTCTGTTCCAGAACATGTTTCTTGCTGTCATGATACAGGCTTTACGGTCTGGCTCCCAGACAATAATTCAGAGACACATCATTTATAGAGGTCAGGACAACTCCTGCTATCTGCTGCTGTCAAATAACTGTTTGTTATAACTATTTTCTCATAGCAGTAGGTCAGTAATATTCACAAACTAGCCTATCCAATGTATTATATGCATCTGCAATATGAATGTGTGTCTCTCTCCCCAGAGTCATATTATTATAAATTGTAAGCAAATGTGTCTCAAATACTGTGTCCCCTTATGCCTAATATCGTTTCAAGGAAGTTGACAAAAGTAGTTCTGGCTTTCACCCTGTGTTAAATCAACAGCACTTTATTGTACTGGTTCTCTACTGTATACCCTGGGGCCCTGTGTTTGCTAAGGGAAGCTGTGCTGGGGGTGCTGATGGTCTGTGTGTAGAGTATGGTCGTGTGTCGGTGCTGCAGGAAATATCTCACATCACTTGAATGCTGCCGATGGCCTGTTTGGGTGTCGTGTGTGTTTGCACAAGCTTTACTGCCTTCATTGTTTTCATTTGAGAGACTGTGTGTATGGTTTGCTGTGCATATATGCGTATTAGCGTGTGTGTGTGTGTTCGTGCGTGCGCGCGCACAAGTGCACGTTCTGCAGACAGCTGGCTGATGATCTCGGCTGTGTCACACTCCGTTCCCTTGTAAATAAAGTTTGAAGGTGATTGATTGTGGCGGCCTATTTCTCACGAATCAGATTTGTTTGTGTGTGGTATACAACCAACGAGCACCCTGGGGCTCCCATATTCTCAGCCGCATATGCTGCAGTCCCACGGCAGGCTTCAACGTACAAATGGTGCATAGTGCTTAATTGCGCTTCTTCTCTGACATGAATCAAGCGTTATTGTTTTTCACACCTTTAACTTTATGTATCCAGTTCTGTTGCATTCCGTGAATTATCAACGCTAAAATCTCCTTCAGCTGCGCCTTGCCCTTTATGTTTAGCAAACATTTTGTCGGCATCACAGAGCCCCATCAATCTCCCTCCTCCGCTTTTATCTAACCCACCCTGTCTGTCACTGCTGACAGCATCACTTGCCAACTTTCAGTGTGAACCTTGACCTCCATCTATTGTGTTGGTGAGAGAAGCCAGGACTGGCTGTCATCTCATGAATTCACCGTCTGAACGGACACACACAACGTGATTTGTGTGTCATGTACTGTATATGTATGTGTGTGTCCACAAATGCACAATACAGCCATGCATGTAGTTTTACAAAATATGCAAAAGTTTCTTATGCAAACTACAATTTGGTGAAAACAGTGTGTGAAAATGTCTTGTTTTGATTCATTTGTGTAGGCCTATACCTTTTTATTTTCACAATGTGTTTTCTATCCTTATTATTTGAAAGTGGAATATTTTTAAGACACATTCTCTATACTTCTCTATACTGCAGACAAACTAGTTAGATACCAAATATACTGTAGGTTGCCCTACATTATTCTTATTAATTTAGTCACATGATCTGGAACAATGGTTCACTTTTGTATCAAACTTTCCAGCTAAAATGTATTGACACACGTGCAGACACACATGTACACACATGAGGAAATGCCGTCATTAACCAATGTGGATGTGGTCACTCTTCACGGACAAAATAAGACATTAGCCATGAGAGTGTTTTCACTTGTTAATGATTGGACATGGAAATGGCCCATCACCCATAAGACATCTTCTTGATTAGCTAGAGGAAGGCCAGCCAGACCTAGACAATACTGTAGTCCTGTCACCAGCCAACAGATGTATCCTGCCACATTCTGTCATATCCACAACTAGATCAGACTAGATCAGACTGGCTGAGGAGGAGAAGAAACCTGCTTTCCACCTCCAGTTTGGAGAATAGTGTGCATCGGCCAGCTGGTGGTATGGAAAGTGAGCCGTGTAAAGCCAAGTATTTCAATTCAGAGTGACATAAAGTGACAGTGCTTTAATGTACTGGCTTCTTCATCCAGGCCTGTCCACCCTTTTTCTGTTGTTTCTCTAACTTTCTGTCCTCAGAAACACACACAATTATGCAAATCTGAATGTTATAGATAGATTCAGTGCTTAAGGCAGGGAAAGGGAGAACCTCTCGCTCAGAGATTGATCTGCTGTGTGTATGTATGAGCAGGGATGAGCAATTGCCATGGGCTCCAATTTGGAGACATACACAGCATATAAACCCTCCAATTCTAGACTTCCCAATTTCCTCTGTCTGCCTCTCACTCCTTCTCAACTTATGCTTGCCTGACACACACAAAACAACATACAGGAGCATTTGCTTGAAATGCTACGTTTTTTTGTGGTGTGTGTGTGTCCAGAGAGATAGAGAGAGAGAAGGAGAGAGAGAGAGAGAGAGAGGGAGAGAGAGAGGGAGAGAGAGAGAGAGAGAAAAAAAAACCTGTAATTGGACACAGGAACCTCTCATGTCTCCCTGTATGTCTGTATGTCTATCTGTCGATGTAGTATCCAATCAGCCATGTCCTCAGCTCTGTCCTGTGACCAATCAAACGGCCTGTTCTCCTCTTGTCTGGACATGCAGTGCAAAGCTAGGCTGTAATCATATGGGCTTGCCTCTCATCATGCACACGCACACACGCACGCACACGCACGCACACACGCACACACATACATATGTACTCTCACATACAGCACCTTGGTATACATATGATTGCCTATACCCACCCATCCGTGCATACTGTACACACACACACACACACACACACGCACACACACACGTGCACACACACTCTCGCACACACACACAACACTTTAAGTCTAAAAGAGAGTGAAGCCTGGAAAAACAGCCGCTGATTGCCCATCAGGAAGTGTGCTGATGCAGGCTTAAGAATGCAGACGCCGCCTCTCCCCCCACTTTCCTCTTTCTAGCCCATTTAAGGGTTTTATGGCGACATTACACCATGTTATGGGGACTCTTTTGTTGTGGGACACGTGTTGGACGCACTTTACAGAGCTGGCCCAGGATGTCTGTTTCAGCTTCACGGCTGCCATGAAGTCTTACAGTGTTGTTCAGCTGTGGCAGATTTATTACGTATACTTTATACTCTAATTACGTTTTTAAAATGATTTTTCAATTACTCTCTAAAATGACTTACCATATGGATTAATTTACACTTGCATTGTTTGCTATGTGTGTCATAGCCTGGGTCAAAACTAAACCGCAGTCCCCCATATTCTTTATGTAAATGCTATATGCACAATGCTATCTTGTTTGTCACTCACGTCGCACATAATTATGGGATGTCATATTCTGTCGAATGCATTTGAAACATCTGTTCATAATTCACAGCCTGGAAACATTATCAACAAGCATGTTTGTCTTGAGTTATTACTTACACACGTGTCAGATATTTCAAATATCATAGCTCATTCAATCAATCGCTCTCTTTCTTCCCCTCAACTCCAAACTGAATTATAACTGCTTGAGAAAGTTTAAAATGAAAAACACCAGACGATGACACAATGAGGAGAGAATGAGGATGAGAGTTTAATAGATTAATAATGTGGCAAGGACCCTCAGGCTACGAGAGGGACGGGAGGGGGAGAATGAGTAGGAGAGCTACAGAGACAGAACTAATGAGAAGAAGAGAGAGAGAGAGAGAGAGAGAGAGAGAGAGAGAGAGAGAGAGAGAGAGAGAGGATATTATAAAGAGAGAGAGAGAGAGAGAGAGAGAGAGAGAGAGAGAGAGAGAGAGAGAGAGAGAGAGAG
>JAODUH010060102.1:2343-17730 GCA_027564835.1 Typhlichthys subterraneus | reverse complement strand
GTATGTGGATAATATTTGTGTATATGCATGTATTTCTGCTGAATATGTTCTGATAACTTAAGTGAATCAGTGGATGGTGAGTTGATTAGGTCTGGAGAGCAATGTATGAATGTAACTGTTTCATTATGTTTTGTAATTTTGTCTATGTTTAGGACCCTCTTGAAAACGAGATGTTTCATCTCAAGAGGTTTTCCTAATAATACATTTACATATACTTCCTGTAGACCCACTACTTGCTGTAGACCACTACTTCCTGTAAACCCACTACTTCCTGCAGACCCACTACTTCCTGTACAACCACACTGTATGGATGTGAATCTGAGCAATACAGTGGGACAAAGCCCTCCCTGACTGTTGTGCCACCGACCCTTCGCACAGTCAACTTGTTAGACGTTCGCTTGAACACACACACACACACACACACACACACAGTCAGTGAAACTTTCAGCCAATAAGGTCTCTAGTTTGTATCTTGATGTTTTGGACATCACCTGGAACCGTGACTCCTGGCTGGCATGGTACCAGCGACGGCAGACCATCGAGGCGTCCTTCCTGTCTGGGGTGTGTAGAAAGCTCAGGATGTGGACTATGATCTGCAGGGGAGGGGACGTATGAGTTGTACATGGCAATAAATGTCATACAGATTACATTCATTGCCATGAGCTCAGGGAGATGTGTTGTCTTGGTTACTATGCCAGCGGGGGCCATTATACACATGCACACAAGATCCGATACAAATGGAGACATTAGGCTATGATGTGTACTGTAAAAACACAGTACATTATATAAGTACTGTGTTACATCATGTGATACTGGTATGTTAGGGTGAGTATGTATTTACAGAGCAAACACTATTAGAATACCGCCTGTGGAACTTCACTAGGCACATAGACAGTATTCACCATTTTGTACACTGAATCATCTACACTTTTACTGTGCATGATGTAGTTAACATTATGCAAATCAAGTAAAGTACAAGCAGCCCTGGAAAACCTTATAAGAGACAACTGCACAGATTTAAATGTTATACAGTATCTCACAAAAGTGAGTACACCCCTCACATATTTGCAAATATGTGAGCATATCTTTTCATGTGACAACTTGACTTGGATGGACTGCCAGCAGAGTAAGTTCTAAAAACACTTCTGGGATGTAAACGGCACTGACGTGTGGATGGTCCTGAGAGACCGTTTGCAGAAAGGGAGGCTTGCTCCTCAGCTGTAGAAGAGCTGTTGTCACATTGATACCTAAGAAGGGGGACTTACAGGACATTACAAACTGGAGACCAGCATCCTTGTTGTGTACGGACTATAAACCTCTCTCTCTCTATCTCTCTGAATTGCTCTTGACAAATGTCAGGGGTGTTAACGGCGGTAAAGTTAGTTTCATATTCAAAATTTATTTAATATTCACATTGCATATCTATTACTGGGATGTTAACACATTTTAGTCACTAATAACTTAGAGCCAATAAATAATTAAGGTATAGCCTATCTTCTCACCTCAATTGGCAGATCAGGAGCTTCCACATCAGTGTCACCCATGTTACAGTCTTGGTCTTCTGGCATCGCAGATGACATATGCGCTACCTATAGTTCTATGATAAATAAACAGGCACAACATGACCAGCTGTCAACATTCACTGAGCTAGTTAGCTGCAGTAAGCTAGCTGTCCGCTTATTGGAAGCGTTTCATTTTATTCTATAAAACAGAACCAATCCGCTACCAAAGCACACGCACGCCGCACGGTTGAAGAAGGGACTGTCACTATTTAGATAGCTGCAGAAAAACAGACCGAATCAGATGACCGGTCGAGATGTGACGTCATCTGAAGAACTGCGAGGCAGATGGGAAACGAAGTCGTTGACTGGCAGAGAACCTGGCTATTTACGCTGTAAATCTGTAGTTCGAATAAAGCCAAGGAGGTTCATTTCAAGATTATCCACAAGATATACACTCTAAACGCTATTTTATCAAAATATGGATGTCGAAAATAAATGTTCTGACCTCCCTATATCTGACCACAACAAACCCATTTTTATATGAAATCTCAGCTCAGTCTCGTTTACATAACTTTTCACACTATTTATTTATATTTCTAATATGTATGGTCCTGTCTTTGTCAAATGTTTTATTTGTAATGTAATATGTAATTGAGTGTGTTGAAAGGGGTCCTCAAATAAAATGTATTATTATTATTATTATTATTATTATTTAAGAAAACATCCTAATGTTACTCATTCATTCGACCTGAAAAATATAATGTTCTATTATGAGAAAGAAATCCCACCAAACCTCAAAAACATTGTGAATTGTTTTGTTTTATATGTAAAATCTTACATTCATTAACAGAAAAAACAGCCCTTATTTCCCCATTTAACCCCCATGTTTCCCATCCCTGAAATTGATTAAAAATATTAAAATAAAGAATAGGTTTCGATATTTGAAGATGACTTTATTGCACAAATAATGTTCCTTTCCTTATAATAATTTGCATTCCATGTGTGAGTGTGTCTATGTCTTTGTATATTAATGTATGTTTATTGCCTTGCTGTGATTGCTATGAAACTTAATTGTAACGTGGAATATAAAAAAAAAACAAAAAAAAAAACATCTAAAATAAAAACGTGAAGTGAACTTGGGTTCGTCTTTGTCCCGCATTGTTCCTTGTTCCTAACATTTCCTTATTAAGTTTTGGTTAATATTTGACATTGGTTAATATTTGACATTAAACTGCTACACTATCTGGGAACTACATAAAATATAACAGTATGTAATGGTCATAAAGTAAACAAATAGGCTACTTTATATTTCTTCCTTTTTCACTCAGACATAAAGCAGCTAACCGTCTCAATATTGGCTTGAACAAACTTCGTTGAAAAGTAGACTACTATATTTTAAATTATATCAAAAAAAAATTTTTTTTACTATATATATTTTTTAATATTATATATTCAGTCAATCAATTTGTATTTAGTGCTGAATCACCATGCGACATGGTCCCAATGCACTTTACATTACCCAATGCACTTTTCATTACATAATATTATATTAAGAGAAGTAATTGTTAAATAAGAATAAACGCAGTTTAATGTACTGTAACTGACTTCTTGGGAGTTTTCTGGGGGTTATTATATAGTTATATTGTGGTGGTAATGCTGGAAAGGAGTGTGTTTTTTTTACTCACGTTCAAGAATGTGAGAGGGATTTGGGAACAGATGTTGTGTTAGCGCCCCCGTCTGTTGGGCAGCGGTACCTCCCTGGCTCATGCCTTGGGGTTAATGTGGATTGGTAAATGGTGAGAACCCTGATAGGATGGTAAAGGTACAGCAATATTGGAGCTCTCACTTGCAGGTGTATTAAGATGGTTCAAGGTAAAGGTGCTTTTATTGTCACATACACACATAACAAAATGTATCCTCTGCATGTAACCCATCCCTCAAGGGAGCAGTGGGCAGCCAGTGTGCAGCGCCCGGGGACCAGCTCCAGAAGGAGGTCAGTGTTTCTGGTCAATGGCACTAACAGGAGGAGAGTGAACCTAACATATTGTTTAGCTAGTGGGGAAAACCCACGCAGAGATGGGCAGAACATGCGCACTCCACACACTCCTGGGACCTTCTTGCTGTAATTCCACATTGGCCCACCGTGTTGGGATCCTGTTAGGCCTATAGGGCTGGATGTGGCATGCCCCTGCACTGCAGAGTGTCCAGCGTAGGAGGCTGGATGATTTAATGTGTGTGTTTACGGCACAATGGGTGGCGTTGTTCTGGGCATTGACCTGGGTGGGGGAGGCGGGTGTGGACAGGGTTGTTTTGTGGTCTGGTGCAGCTGCTGCTCTGCAGGCTGTGGTGGGGGGTGATAGGGGTTCAGGTCTGCTGTGGTGGGGGGCTGTAGGAGGACCAGGTCTACTGTGGTGGGGGGTGATGTGGGTTCAGGTCTGCTGTAGGGGGGGGGCTGTAGGAGGACTAGGTCTGCTGTGGTGGGGGGTGATGGGGGGGCCAGGTCTGCTGTAGGGGGGGATATCAATGCTTTGTTATCTAGATTACATTCACAGGGGTGTACTGTGGGGTATGTATGGGTCCCAGCCCATGTAGGGGCAACCGGTAATGAGATGCTGACTCTGTTGACTTGCACGTACCTTTCAACAACATGGAGGGAAGGAGTAGAGTAGTAGAATGGGGGTGGAAGGTGGCAGAAGATGTGGGAGGAACGGATGTTAGGGTGTTAGAGGGATAAGGGGGATGCTGGGAGGAGGGAGGAGGGGGTTAAACTCAGCAGGCTGAGGCGGGACATTGTGGGCTTGGCAGTGGGTTGAAGCTGTTGGGGAAGCATGGTGGGTGTCTGGGAGCAAGGAGAGTTTAAACGTGCTTCTGCAGTGTGGGCGATACTCCCAGGAGCAGACTTTGTTGCTTTCACATCTGGCCGAACTTGGTGTGGAGGTTTTTATCTATGGGGTCTGTGTTGGAGCGTGTACCTGCTGTGCAGTTCTGCTGCTGAACTTTCTTCGGTCTACCAGGTAGATTGTTTGCTTGTATTTGACTCAGATAGATTGTGTGCTCGTATTTGACTCAGATAGATTGTGTGCTCGTATTTGACTCAGATAGATTGTATGCTTGTATTTGACTCATAGATTGTATGCTTGTATTTGACTGTGTGTTTCTGAATACGGACTGTGAGGGGCAGCAACGCGCTTTAATTGCACATAGTCTGCCTAGCCTCCAACAAAGAAGAAGCACGTACTGTAACGTTACGTCACACGTCGGTCGGAAGGATCTTTGTTGACCATCGACATCTCGCTGAGTCTGAGCTTCATTGGTCTTATAATTCACACCTTACGTGTATCATTTTGTTATCGACTTGATCGACGTGTTTCAAAAATAATAATAATTTTGAAAATATAAATTAAATCTGACCGAAGCTTGGCTAACGTCATCTTAGCGATCAACGAAGGCTAGCCGGCTAGCGTTAGCTTGTTAGCTTGTCACAGCTGTGTCTTACATGAGTGTAGTTCCATTAACAAATAGTTCAACAGTACAGACATCATTAACAAATAGTTCAACAGTACAGACATCCAGCCATGGCGGTGGTGAACGAAACAGCCCTAAAGAAGATGCTGAAGGTGAGGTTCTGGTATCGTACATTAGCCAAGAGCTACCGTACTGGTAGCTAGTACATACGATATACATTACGGAATATGGTTATTATATTTATTTATAAGTCATTACATAAAAAAAATACATTTGATCCGTTTTGCTATGTTTTATTTTTCTCAAAAAATTGCATGTGTTGACTATTAATCATCATAACACAACCATACAAATCACCACATCCACATACATGCATAGTTACCGTACATACAGCCGTCATCGTAAACAAGTACATACATTCTTATGCAGTACCGTATTGTACGCGTCATACAATCAACTTTACATTACGTTAAACGATTGCTAAGAAAAACTTAATCTAACATAGACATCAGCGATAAAATGTATCGTTATATATTTATAAATTACACATTAGAGTATTGATTATTTGTTTCAGTCAGGTACGTTACTAAGTATATTAGTAACGTACCTGCCTTAGCCTATCCATTATACATTTTTTTCCAGGCTTAATCATTATTTTTCTGCATTCTGTGTTATGGGTTGGGAGATTACCTTGATCCTGTTCTATTACTGCTTGATTATGATTGCTGCTTATTGATTATTAAATGCCTTTTTATGCACTACTTTTAAATTCTATTTTATTGTATACTATGTTTTTATGTGAAGCACATTGAGTCTGCCTGCTTTATGAAACGTGCTTTATAGTGCATTGCCTTGCCTTCAGACTGATTGTTTCCTTCAGGATGATGTGAGTTGATTGGGCTACCTGCTGTCTTCTATTTATTGTCTGATGCTCTCCTCAGCAATACAAATACAGAGATCTGACAGTCCATGAGATTACCAACGTGATCACCCAATACAAGGATCTGAAGCCCGTTATGGATGCCTATGGTACAGTTAATGAACGTGACATTGGCACATTGGCATGCATGAATGTTGTATTGAACTGCCCTGTTCTGTGTGTTGTTGTCGTCAGTGTTCAATGATGGCTCCACTAGAGACCTGATGAGTCTGACAGGAACCGTTCCAGTCAGCTACAGAGGTGAGGAACAAGCATTCTCTTATTCTCTACATATGTGACTTTTATTTATAACACAATATTATGGTCTATTTGTTCATATTGATCAGTTGTTTTTTTTTTTTCTTCTACTATTATGTTTTATTATTATATTATTATATAACTTTTTATAAATTATTATTATTACTGTACACATTGTCCTTTTTTTGAAACGTTGACACTTTTATATCCCATGTATTTAAACAAAGGGTTATTCTGCTCATCCTGGAGAAGGCTTGTTAACTTTAAGATCAAATCAAAACAAACTCCCTCAGAAGCTCCGCCCCACACATTGAAATGCATTGCAAAGAAAAGTGTCATTGTTGTTGTGAGCGGTGTTAGCCACATTGTTAATGTTCCACTTTACGGAGCCAGAGCTGTGTAGAAGCACCAGGTAATGTTTTCAGCACGCACAGAGAACGATACGTTAGTGAAATGCGAGGAGATATTTTGTGAATTTGACCAAAAACTGTACTAACTTACATTTAGCTAACAACAGCTCACTACTTTTTTAATCAAAATGTTATTATGAATATTGCTACCCAATCAGTGGGGCTCACGCGTGTATCTGTCTCCTAGGCAACGTGTACAACATCCCGGTGTGCCTGTGGCTGCTGGACACCTACCCCTACAACCCCCCCATCTGCTTCGTCAAGCCCACCAGCGCCATGATGATCAAGACAGGCAAGCACATCGATGCCAACGGCAAGATCTACCTGCCCTACCTCCACGAGTGGAAGCACGTAAGCTACCGCCAGACAGACGTTTAGCAGACAGCAGCAGGGTTTTAACGTGGCTGCCTGGTGCAGGAGGGGGGGCATGGGGCTGCACTGGGTGCACACACTACGCACACCAATCAAAAATCTGTCCATTTAACAACGGCACTATAACCAGTTTGCATAATTATACTTCATGACCAAACACCAGTCTATGGCTTGGAGCTCTATCTACTGTAGAGTGCCATTCCAGAAGATTGCTCATTGTTTTTGTTTTGTTGTTTTTTTTAAATTGTAATAACAAGACATGGCACATTCACAGCAGTACCATGTAATGTAAACAGCCTGCAAAATGACTGCAGAATGTATAGGCTTAAATATAAATTAGGCTTACTAGTAGTCGTACAAAACTATCATGTGCCACCTTCAGGTGCCACTAGGGGTACTTGTATCCCCATTTAAGAAACACTGCCACTACTTTAGGCTAACCTTCTCCCACCACCATGTTTTAAACCTGGTCCGTTTTATACCTTCTACAATGGCTCTGATGCCTTCTGAGAGAGAATACTAGTAATGACGTCACAGGCCGTAGCTATGCTATGTATAGTACATTTTATTTGTATAGTACATATCACAGACCTGGGTCACAAACTTCTTCACAGTAAAAGGCGCTACAATGCAACATGGCACCTTTGGGTGCAGTGCCATACAGTGTTGTACAGTGCCATAAAGTGTTGTGCAGTGCCATAAAGTGTTGTAAAGTGTCATAAAGTGTCGTACAGTAAAGTGCAGTGCTGTACAGTAAAGTGCTGTACAGTGTTGTACAGTGCTGTACAGTAAAGTGCCGTACAGTGTTGTAAAGTTCTGTACCGTAAAGTTGCCGTAAGGTGCAGTAAAGTGCCATGCTATACAGTAAAGTGCAGTGCCGTGCAGTGCTGATCCTGAGCTGTGTGCTGCAGCCCCAGTCGGACCTGTACAGCCTCATCCAGGTGATGATCGTGGTGTTCGGCGAGGAGCCCCCGGTGTTCTCCCGGCCCACCACGCAGGCCCCCTACCAGGCCTTCCAGGCCGCCGGGCCCCCCAACGGTGAGTGACGTTGCCCTAGTGCTGCTGCAGACTGGCTTGTCAAGCCTGTCTGTGTGTGGAGAGACCACTGCAGCAATTTATCTGGTTTTACATTACATTTAACATACATACATACACACACACAGACACACACATACAGTGGATATAGAACGTTTACACACCCCTGTTAAAATGCCAGGTTTTTGTGATACCAGGAAATTTAGGCACACAACCTTCAGGCATCCGTTAGAAAGCTGAAGAGGAAGTTCACCTTTCAGCGTGACAACGACCCAAAGCACACATCCAAATCCACAAAAGCATGGCTTCACCAGAAGAAGATTAACATTTTGGAATGGCCTAGCCAGAGCCCAGACCTGTATCCAATTGAACATCTGTGGGGTGATCTGAAGAGGGCTGTGCTTGTGATTTGGAGAGCAAATATTGCCACGTCAAGGTGTGCCATGCTAATAGATTCCTACCCAAAAAGAGTGTTGTAATAAAATCAAAAGGTGCTTCAACAAAGTATTAGTTTAAGAGTGTGCACACTTATGCAACCAGGTTATTGTAAGGTTTTTATTTAAAATTTTCCCCCTCAAAGATTTCAGTTTGTTTTTCAATTGAATTGTTCACATTATAGGTCACATTAAAGGTGGAAAAACTTCTGACAGGGGTGTGTAGACTAGTAGATCCACTGTACATACATGTAAGTAACATTTTTATTATAGAATTGCTTTATTTGTGATAAATTCTACCTTGAACAACATCATTTTTAATCCCACTGTAGACCGTCTTCCTAAGCGCTACTTGACAGTAGACGTATATTGCTACATATAACAAGTGTGCCTTTTGTTGATGGATGGGAAGATATTTCTGTAAATCATATTAATCAGTATCTAACATAGGCTTAACTTGTCCAAGTAACAAACATACCGCATGTTGATAGATTTTACATTACGTTACCATTACATTTTGTGAGCCATCATTTGTTTTTTTTACAAATATAATAAATATTTGTAAAAATAATAAAATAAATTTAAGAATTACAAATTTGGTAATTGCATCATATTTTTCACCAGGCTGTCCATGTTTACAGCCTGCATGAAACAACATGGTATGAACGCACGGGGCAAAGTGGGCTGAAGGTGCGTTTTATAGTCCTTTGTAGTTTCACCGCAGCATACCCACGTAATAAACTATCACCAAGTGCAGTCGAATTCATTGGGCACCGCAAAGTCCTTATGGATTCTCCTTTCCTTGACCCGATGACGTCTTCAAACTATCCAGATGCAGCCTATGAGTGGGATTAAATAAATGCAGCTGTATCTCTTGACTGCAGATGGCGCTCATGCTCCACTTTAATATGCTCAAGGAAAAATAAAGTTAATGTATGTGTGACATGAGCTCTGTGCTTATTCTCCTGTCTGTCAGCAGCTTCCTACATGCCTAACATGCCTGCTGTCTCCCCCTATGGGCCATCTCCCAGCCCTGGGTAAGACTCTCTAACCTGCTTGATCTAGAGACAAACCAGACCTGACCGGTTACTCATTCATATAGTGGATTTCAATGAGAGTTCATTGTTTTTTTACATGATTAAATTATTCAAATAATAAACAAAGAACATGCAAAACTCTAAATTTAGAACTAGTAGGTTTCAGTAATAATCTAATACACATAAATGTTTTCAGGACACACAATTGCACATATTTACTTTAACAGGCATAGATGGATGTTAATCATTATGATGTTTTGAGAAAATGTGTTAATCTTTTTCAAATGATGGGATGGAACTTTGCTGACTGTGTAACTGTGTGTCTGTGGGATTGTTTGTAGTGGTTACCCTGGTTACCCGTACCCAGCGGGCAACTCGTACCCGACCCCACCTGGCCCGGCGCACTACCCCTCCCAGACCCCCGTCTCCACAGTGGGTATGTAGGGCGCCGCTCGGCATTCTGGGTGTTGTAGTTGTCGAAGTCACTGTGATTTACTGTGACGTTAAAGGAGTCATTTCATGCTCCTTTTCACTTGTTTAACATTAAAATGTTACCTAGGTTTGTGTACTGGGGCTCAACATCAGATCCTTGCCTTGTATACTACGTAGCTGGACATATCCTGATATGGGCATTACCAAACAAACTGTGCAGTAATCTACACAACATTTTTCTCTCATTAGCCTGTTTGCTTGCCTCTCTCCCTTTTTTTAGCCAATACAGACCAGGAAGCTAACAGTCAATTTTGAAAGGCTTACTACTCCATCTCACATCAACATTGCTAGTTCCAAAAAAAACTAGAAATATTTGGTTTTCATGGAATGGATTCTTTTAAATTTTGAAAGCCCTGAAACCCAAATGTCCAGTTCCAGATGCAACGTGAGTAGTACCATCTTTAGAGAGGACATGCATTAGTTAAATAAGTTAAATGTAGTTGGTTAAATTAAGTTAGTTATTAGGTATTCAATGCAAACATCCATATATATAAATGTTTCCTTTACAAATGGAGTAAATATTTCGCAACCCATAGTTACTGAAGGTGACATGTTGCAGTTTTGTATTGTTTAGATAGATAGATAACTTTATTTATCCCCGAAGGGAAATTAGGTCGTCATAGCAGTCTGGTACATTAAATACAATAAAAGTGCAATAGAACGAATAAATAATGCAGTAGAACATAGTTAAAAAGGTGACCAACACATTTAGTCCAGGTGTGTAACAGGCCTGGCTCTAACAGAGGCAGGTGAGTTATAGTCTTAGTGCAGCAGGTAGGAATGATTTCCTGTATCGCTCCTTAGAGCAGCGAGGTAGAATGAGTTTCACTCTTCCACCTGTGACCTTTACTTGTTTACTTCTCGTGACCCTTGACCTTTTAACTACCCCACCCCCTTCCTCCCCTTATCTGTGAGGGGTGAACCAAGAAGCGTGCCCGTCTGTGAAAGGTTGTGCATGTAATCAGAGCCGGGCGTATAAAAGGCCAAAGGGTGCAGTGGACCCCAGCTAAAGGCCCTGTCTCCCCCTCTCCAAAAACAGACTAGGCTATATTTAGGTCTGGCCGGGACTGGAAACATAGGAGAGGATTATGGCAACCGTGTCTGCTGGTGAGATGGGCCAGTGTAGTGACTGTTCCAGGATCAGTGTGGACAAGAGCGGCTTAATGCCTGAAAATGTGATGGGCAGTGATCGCTATACTGATTTGAGGGTGGTTGGGTGTAGTACAAGCCCGCTGCATGGTGTCCGGTAAGACCTTAACCAGATGTCTACATAGGCAACATGATCTCAATCCTCAACAGTGCACACATAGGCTCATGGTTGTCTGTGTGTGTGGTTATGTAGATGCATGCACACAACGCTTATTTATCCAAGAAAACAACAACACATCCTCACTGTAGCGAGTCCCAGGATTAACTAAGTAGCGCTAGTTGGGGAGAGGCAATCCTGCACGCTGGTTGGTCGTGGTGTGAACGGCAGGGAAAGGCGATCAGACCAAGCATTTTTTTTACAATGCCCATCCTACATCAGTGACGTGGTGCAGAGGGGATAGTTTGACCTGTGGACCCCTCAGCGACGTGCACACACACTAACTGTGATGCACAGGTATATAAATGCAATTGAAAACGCACCAATAATGATCAAACTAGATTAATAATGTTAGCAAAAATCATCTGGCAGGTTCTGATCCCATGTTTAGAACCCCTCGTCATCAGAACCCCTGATCTCAACCCTATCAGAACCCTATGTAGAACCCCTGGTCTCAGCAATGTGCAGAACCCTTATCAGAACCATGTGTAGAACCCCTGGTCAGAAGTTCTTGTACGCCTATCAGAACCCTGTTTAGAACCCTATCAAAAATATGTTTAGTACCCTGTTTAGTAGCCCTATCAGAACCCTGGTCAGATCAGTTGTTCTCCGCTTGTCCCGCTCAGGTCAGAGCCAGGACGGCACCATTGGGGAGGACACCATCCGCGCCTCGCTGATCTCAGCCGTCAGCCACAAGCTGCGATGGAGGATGAAGGAGGAGATGGACCGGGCCCAGGCCGAGCTGGATGCCCTGAAGCGCACAGAGGAGGACCTGAAGAAGGGCCACCAGAAGCTGGAGGACATGGTCTCACGGCTGGACCAGGAAGTGGTGAGAGAGAGTGGTCCTCTGGTTCCTCTGGGATTCCTTTGGTGTTTCTCTGGGTCCCATGGTTCCTCTGGGGATCCTTTGTTCCTCTGGGGGTTCCTTGGGTCCTATGGGGTTCCTCTGGGTTTCCTTGGTTCCTCTTGGATTTCTCTGGTTCCCCTAGGTTTCACGTTCCGTCCAGGACCACCCTTGGTTCCCTGGAGCCATCACATTTATCGTCTTCATCACCTCCCTAGGCGGAGGTTGATCGGAACATCGAGTTGCTGAAGAGGAAGGACGAGGAGCTGAGCGAGGCGCTGGAGAAGATGGAGACCCAGTCTGAGAACAACGACATCGACGATGTCATTGTGCCCACAGCGCCGCTCTACAAGCAGATCCTAAACCTTTATGCTGAGGAAAACGCCATCGAGGACACCATCTTCTACCTGGGAGAGGCGCTGCGCAGGGATGTCATCGACCTGGAGGTCTTCCTCAAGGTGAGCAGGGCACGGTTCCAGGAACCTTCTAGTACAGATGAGGTGGCCAGCCATTAGGCCACGCAGCCTTGAGGCGCATCCAGCAGAGATGCACACTCTTTTTAATAGCTGTTCAACTTGGTGACCAATCGGTGTTCAGGCTAAATGGTTCCCCAAATAGTTCCTGGAACAGGGAAATGGAAATTCCGACTCAGGAGTGATCTTCAGTTTAACTTTGCCATGAGAATCAGTCGGGGAAGCCTAGAAATCATTGCTATTGTGTCCGAGTAGCATCTGAACTTACCAATCAGCATTGTACTGATAGCTATACGGGCGTGGCTAATGTGTGCCGACAGCGAAGACGACCAGATGCTTCATCCAATCAACTGCCAAGTATTTTTTGAAAGTGCCGCCCTTTACAAACAGTTTCAATGGACCTCTCCCCAGATGGACTTGTGACTAACAATCCATCTGGCATGTCAAATGCCTTCAGCATCTTCACACCGTAGGTGACGTTATGGTTTTTCGTCCCCAGCACGTGCGTCTCTTGTCCAGGAAGCAGTTCCAGCTCCGTGCCCTCATGCAGAAAGCCCGCAAGACAGCCGGGTTAAGTGACCTCTACTGACCTCTGCCTGGACCTGTCTGGACCTCTGCGTATCTCTCTCTGTCTGTCCCTCCTTCTGTATCCATTTGTAAACACTTTCTCTGCTTTGTTCCGCTGGCACTCGATAACGTCCAATGTTCTGGGTAGTCCACCATGTCCTGCTGATGGCAACACAATGAGCCAGGTGGTTTAGTTGACCACAGTTAACGTACATTAACTTATTCCCCGTGGTAACCTTAAATGTCTTCACCTGGACTACCACACGTGTGGAGTCACGCCTAAACCCTGCAGTGCCACCTAGAGCTGAGAACACAGGACAATGTCTATAACCCCCCCTCCCCCTCCACACACACACACACGAATGCAGGGGGAGGGGCGCGGGGGGTGTTAAGTACGTGCATATTGTGCTATTATTAAAAATACATAGACACTCCAGATAACAATATGGATTATTGTCCAATAGTGTCTTTCTGAATAACAGTGGAACATGGATTCTAGTGTATATTCCCTGTTCCACTTCTGTTACTGACGTGTTCTGAACATCAGTGGAATAGAGAGCTGAATAGCAGCGCTGTAGAGGTGTCTCTTCTCTGCGACCTAGCTGGCAGGCACAACTAGCACAAATAGCTGGAGGGCCTTTAGCACTCAGACCTCCATAATGGACACGGCTAGTCTGATATTAATAACCTCCAGGCAAGGACGGTGGCTGGGGCCTCTCTGCTCGATCTGGGTGGAGCGTGGAAGCCATTTTAGTTTTAAACACAGCTTTAATCTCTAGGTTTGGGGTTTTCTTAGCTATTAATAGGCCGCTCTGTCCCAGTCTGATCAGCCAATCTTTTTTTTTTTTTTTCTTGGCTGTCCCAGTTCTGTGAGACGACTGCAAGTGTCACCTTGAATATAAGCGATGTTGTGAATAAGGAAGGGTTGTTGGTGGGTACAAAATTATACAATCGAACCAATCGTGAAGATAATTTATGGCAAGTTTGGAGAACAGGTCTTTAAATTCGATTTTGACTAAATGCACTTTGACTTGTATGATAGAACATCTATTGTTGTATTCTTGTTTACTTTCCAATTCAAACATATAGCACCTGTTCGTTTTTTAAATCTGTAGATTTTATGTGAATCAGCACAAAATAAAAAAAAAATTAATCTTGTTTGTTGTTAATCACTACTAGTCATGCTTAGATGGAAATCCAGGGGGTGGGGCGTTCACCATTTCCCTGTAGGCCTATTGGCTGTTGCTGTGTGTGTGTGTGAGTGTGAGCTGTCAAGAGGGCAGAGTGAGTGGCAGAGCCCTACCCACGCATGCACACACACACACACACACACACACGCACACAGTGTTATTTAACCCGTTTATGTTTCTAACCTGACTTAACCTGTATGTGACCCAGTGGTATAAACATGCTAGGTAGGCTGTGTTGCACATGAGGGTACAGTCACACATATGAATGAAAACTGGGCAGGCGATGAACCGCCTCCTTCCGGTACGAAACTCACGTCTTGTCCTGTGGAATGTGGACAGTGCAGGCCGTCACACAGTTCTACGAACGCTTGTTGGATACACAAACAAACATAAGCGTTTTTTATAAGCGGGTGTTTTGTGTAGAAGCAGTTTGCAGTCATTAGGAACACTACAATACAGGCTGGTTAGACGCATTTCTATATTTAGACACCGGCGCAGCTTAAACTCTATTCCTCTTAGCCTCGCTAACAACTACAGCCAACTACACCCCATGGGTTCAACCACACACGCACGCCTCCTTTCTGATGGTTAAGGCTGCGAATTAAGCGGTCAAAGTTCAGCTGTGTGGAACTCTAGACGAAGTGGATATGCGTTTCTGGCTCACCACGGGAAGTGAAGGTTTTATTCCCTCCTTTGCTCGCATAGAAGTGAACAGGAGGCCAATATTGGGTGCAGTCAATTTCGTGCATGTGACTGTACCCTTAAGATAGATTTGATAGTACACCACACACACACTGAACCAACCAAGCTATTCTGGGTCTGTGTGTGAGCACTGTTATCAGGCAAGTGGCTCGAGCAGGAATGCGGTGGAACGTGATTGTGACTTGCATGGCTCTCCACATCTGGTGGCAGAGCCTCCTGGAGCGTGGAGAGCTTTAAAGGCAGTCAATCTGGAGAAAGCTTGCTTATATTTGAACTAAAACACCCCACCCCTTCAATGCCATAGGGTGCTTCCTCAGACGCTTGGGGGGGGGGGGGGGGGGGGGGGGGGGGGGGGGGGGGGGGGGGGGGGGGGGGGGGGGG
>JAODUH010060091.1:0-17730 GCA_027564835.1 Typhlichthys subterraneus | reverse complement strand
GGCACGTCCAGCTGGGAGGAGGCCTCGGGGAAGACCCAGGACTAGGTGGAGAGATTATATCTCAACACTGGCCTGGGGACGTCTTGGGATCCCCCAGTCAGAGCTTGCTGATGTTGCTCGGGAAAGGGAAGTTTGGGGTCCCTTCCATTCCGATTTGTTACATTATAGTTACATTACATTTAATAAAACACTGAAACTGAAATAAGGATTACATTCCAGAAACGTGTGAATAGTAAAGGTAGCCACACATGCATGCAGGTGCAAAGGCATTTTGTTGTGGAGATGTAGACCTAAATTAACAGAGCCACGCCCCTGCAGGTCATCAGCTGATCTCAATGATGTCAATGACCAGACTGCTCAGCTGATCACTGCTAAGCATGCAGTTGGCCAAAATCATTCAGCTCAGACTTTTGCTCTGTTCTATGGGGCGTACAGAACTCCTTCTCCCAGAACAGAGCCATACCACCAAATATAACTAACAGAAAATGCAAATGAATATTCTGTTTGACTACAGTGGTCCTGACTGGAATAGATGAAAGGTCCCGCGTTAAGATGCCAAATCAAATAGTAATTGCTCTTGTAAATTTGAGAGAAGAGAGAGAGGGAGAGAGACAGAGAGATTAAATCTGTACAAGGAGAAAATAGGAGAAAAGAGAAGTAGAGAAGAGAGAGAGGGGGAAGACTGAAGAGCCCATGTAACTTTACCCCAGCAAAATGTGCCTTGCTGCCCTTCTTAACTGTCCCATAACCTCATACAGCATCTGGCATGTAGCCAGAAGAGGATGTGTGTGTGTGCGTGTGTGTGTGTACAGTGAAGCTAAGGTGTCTGTTGGGGATATGAGTTTATTCAGGCATCTCCTCTGCACATCTGACACCAAGAGACTCTGCCAAGCCTTTAACCGACCATGCATGCTTTTAAACATAAACACTTCAATTTGTAAACAACTTGTGTTTCAATATGCTTCAGTAGATGTTTACAGAGAAAGTTCTTAGCACTAATTATAATTCCCACTCACCCATCATCATTTATTTCCATATAGAACCGTTCTTTTCTGTAAGAGGGTTAAGATGTCAAACAACAACCAGAGACGTGTATTTTCATTCCGGGACATTTACTTGACATTGCATGTGTCAGTCTCACTTCACTCCAAGCTATTCGCCCAATCAGCGCTCCTCTGCGTCTCTTAAATGACACTGGCAAGCACATTTAGGATAGCCAATCTAAATTTACAAGCAGGAGATAGCATGCTAAAAAGCACAGGTCCGATACTACTTTTATCTAGGCGTTCATCACCCTCTCCCATCAATTGCCCACAGAAGGGTAGAGGGTAGCTGTATCCACTGTCGGTATCCACTGACACTTTGCCAGAAGCAAAAATGCTTAATAATGCTTAACCAATAGACACCTTCAAACAAGAATCAGATCCCAAACCGTGCTGAGTCCTTGTGATGTCCTTCATGACATCACAAGGACCCAATGTGATCAGGAAGTGACTTCATTCTTATTGGCCAATTAGGTATGTTTGTGGTTAACACCACTTCAAAGCAATGGGTTTAGTAAACAAGAATGTATAAGCTTTTGGACAGTGGCCTGTGATCAATCTCATAGGCCACTGGCCAAAGCGTATACATGCTTGTCCATTAAGCCTTCAGTGTGATTGGGGAATTACTTCATACCAGTTTGCCAAATATCAATTGTGTGTTGTCTTCACACCTCTAAAGTCTGAGGGCTTAATGGACAATCATTTATAAATATTTGTCCAGTGGTCTGTGTCCAATATCAGCTTCCTAACCGTA
This sequence comes from Typhlichthys subterraneus, assembly GCA_027564835.1. Taxonomy (NCBI): domain Eukaryota; kingdom Metazoa; phylum Chordata; class Actinopteri; order Percopsiformes; family Amblyopsidae; genus Typhlichthys; species Typhlichthys subterraneus. The sequence continues at coordinate 15,933 of JAODUH010060091.1, read as the reverse complement.
GTGGGTCTTTATGAAATCATGCCATTTCTGACATCACAATCTGTTTACATTAAAGAAACCCAAAACGATGTGGGAGGGAGTTCATTCTTGGCCATTTATAGAATGTGTGATTACACCTACAAAGGCAATGGGTTTAATAGGAAAATGGCCTAGGATAACTATTAGCTCACAAGCCATGTGGTGACTCAAGGAGTGACTTCATTCTTATTGGCAAATTACCTAATGTGTTTAGGGGCAAATACAACTACGGCTGAATGGACAAGCATTTTAATTTAACAGTGGCATGTGACCAATATCAGTATCCAAACCAAATGAAGTTTTTGTGAAATCATGTTCTTTAAGACACATCCTTTTACAGTACGACATAACAATCCATCACAACCCAACATATCTAAAGGCAATGGGTTTAAAAATAGGGTCTGGCTTGCTAAGTTCGAACTCGGGAGAAAACGCCTCTCCCTTCAATGCAATAGGGTGTTCCCTAGAAGCTCCGCCCCAAACATTGGAAACACACAGCAAGGGCTATGATATTGATGTTGTGAGAGGTGTTTCCTTGTTCCTATTTACGGAGCCAGGGCTGCTATCTTCTGCTATCTTGCTGACATATTTTAACCTAACATGCCACATCGATTGTTAGACACAGGTCCATCTGGAGTGCCGTCCAATGAAATTGTTTGAAAAGGGCAGGCACTTTCAAAAAATATGTGGCAGTCGTTTGGCTGAATCATCTGTCTGTCTGTCTGTCAATATGTTGTTTTCAAGTTGCTTTAGATGTGGTCACACCTAAATCACACCCGTAGCTTTCTATGACGCTGATTGGTCAGTTCAGTTGCCACTCGGCCTCAGTCACAAGGATTTAGAGCTCTAACGACTGCGGTATCAGGATGGTCTCGCGAGGGTAGACATATTTCCCATCATGCCAAAATCTGCCTCACAATGCTGTTTATAATTTTAACAGCTTGTCAACTCCACCTCCATTCCTTGTTTTGTCAGATACTGTGTACTATTCTTGCAACCCTCTCTCTCTCTCTCTCTCTCTCTCTCTCTGTTCCACACTCCCCCTTTCCTTCCACAGTTGTCCTCACATATTAAGTTCCCTGTCTTAAGAAGCAGAATTAGCTCCTGGCATCCCAAACACTTGTTATCTTCTCCCACTGGATATAGAAAAAAAACATGGATGGAGGAAATCAGAGACACAGCGAAGGCAGACAGAAACAGACATGCATACCAGAGGCACAGAAAAGACACAAATGAGATGTTCACAGTTTGATGCCTTTAAAGCATGCCGCCTGCTGGAGCGCCAATGCTTCTTTCAACACTCCACAACGAGATTGTTACAGGGTTGTGTTTATGCTGAGTGACCCTGTGTATACAGTATATGCCATAGAGTGAATATATCCTAAAGGCTCTGCATTGAGCCAGTGCTGTCCCTATATAAAATACGTTTGAGATCTGTTTCTTGAGCAATACTAACCTCAAATCGTCAGACTGCCAATGTTTGGCTCAGACAAGATACTGCCCTACTGAGCAACTGATACCTGTTCAAAATTTTTTTTTTGATACAATGTGTTATAAGGCAATTTAAGAGGACAGTATGTCCTTGTGCGTTTGAAATATATGTGAGAAATACTGTATCTTGAGCCAGGGCTTGGACTGGGGTTTCACACAGTGTGAGAGATGATCTTTAGTAGACATTAGCACTTAGTGGTAGTCCAGACGTTTCACTTACAGACAGTATGAAGTCTGACCTCTCTCTGGCAATTAACACACGTTGGTTTAGACTTTCGTGATATAAGACATGTTGATAGAGAGCAACGGAGACAGAGATCAATGCACAGTGCAGTAGAGATGACGATATACAGTATAAAGTCCCTATGGACTTGCATTGGTTGCATTAAATTATGAGTTTGGTTATACGCTGTGTGGTATAGGATACTGTTGGCATTCAGATTGACTGGAACCAATTTGATTATTTCTTTCAACAAGCTGAGCTTGTAATAAGATAAGATCATTGTATAATGTGGGGGATTAGACAGGTTTTGATAATATACTGTGTTTTAAATTATTTTCTTTGTGGTTTCCAGGCGTTTGAGCAATTTGAATGTATTTGTGTCGCTTGTGGTAGTTTGTGGAATGTTAACCCTTCATGTAAAATATGTTTCTCTTGCTCAAGGATTCCTTACTATTATTGCGTGTACTGACCTTTAGCTATGCTGTCTAATGCAGTCATTAGAATGTCTTTATATTAGTCACGTCATATATAGCCTACTCATTTACAGACACTTATTTTGATCTGGCTTATTATAGGTGAACAGATTATTACAAAGAACACAGAGCTCCGCTAAAAGGCATGTAGTGCCTTTAATGTGCCACCAGGGAGGGTACAATTCTCTTCTTGTCACATTCCATCAAAGAGATTTACAACAGTTGGCTTCAAGTTGGTCAGTGGCATTTGGAACTTGACATAAGCTAGTTTGGACTTCAAAGCAAATGGCAGCACATATTATATCAACAGCATTTGAACAACACGAAGACCCGATTATATACATGTAAAAGAAGAACTACTCGACTTCATAAGAGGTTCCCCACCCCCACTTTGAGAACTTGTGTCATGTGATCAGCCCTGAGCCTTGTTCTTGGTCAGCACGTGTCTATAAAGAATGCTTTGAGTATGTAATGGCTGTAGTTCAACTTTCACCACTTGTCCACTCTAAGTGGCTGATTTAACATGCTAGTGGCTTTTTTATTTGTCTAACAGTTTACATGAAGACTTCATTAAACATTGGCAGCGCTCCATAGGAGCGACCGCGAAACGATCAAGGCTAATATTAGTGTTTAACAAGCCTGTCGACACCATTATTGCCCCTGGGTCCAGCGGAGAGAGGGATAGGGTGTTAGGGGTCACATGCGTGTGTGTGTGTGTATGTGCGTGTGCATGTGCGTGTACTTTTCATGCAGCTACTGCAAATCTAAAATAGTTTTACTAGCAAAGGTCACTGTATTATAAACAATGTATTTATCATTCAATTGTAGACCTATAAGCACCTTGATTTGAACTCAACTGGGCTGGATAGAGGGAAAACAGATACCATGTAGTTGTAGTTGTAAGAGCATAGTAAAACACAATATCATAGCTTCTATTATTGCTAATTAATAATAATATGAATACATAGAATTATATCTTATATAATAATCTTATACAAGATTAGAACAGTGCCATTTTATATTTTTTTGAAGAGGGGGACAACATGTGATCCAGAAGTCATTGGTTTGAACCCCACTAACACCTCACCAAGTGTCGAGGTGTCCCTGAGCAAGACAGCAAACCCTAACTGCTCCCGGTGGTCAGGTCACCATCGGTGTGTGAATGTGTGTGATAAATGGGTGAATGTGAGGCAATACTGTACAGCGCTATGAGCCTGTCTTTGACATACAGTATGATGTTATCAACCTTTGGAGTCCTTGCAAGAAAAGCTTCGTCTTTGTTGTTGGTTATGTTGGTTATGTTGGCTATGTTGGCTATACAAAACAGAAAAGAAAAAAGAAAAAAATGTCATGGCCCTAATCCTTTTCACAAAGAAATGGTTTTGTGCTTTTCAATGTGAAATATGTTAAGAATGACCCAATGCTTTATTTTCATTCCACACCCTCAAATGACAAACACACACGCACACACACGCACACACGCGCACACACACACAGGTGTGACACCTGAGTCTGGAGGTCCAGTTTCAGCTTCCCATGGTTACATCCATTAAAGCCATGCTGTGTGTCTCTTTTACCCACAGACAGCCCCATTAGCACCTGGCCCATTGGCCATAACAATACCTTCACCTGCATTATTCAGCCCGACTCTACTAATGAGGAAACCCTATCTGACACACAGAACCACCTTCCCACCTTTCCACACACACACACACACACACCAACGCACATAGCAAGGTTACAAGGTAACATAAACGAATGGTTAAAAACATAAACTGTTAAATATAAATATATAGCATGGCAGCCTATTGCACGCTTCCGAAAGTAATTTATATAAAATAAACGAAAAAGGTTTACGGATGTTTAACCCCAATTCCTTTCCATTTTTCTCCCTACCCCATCCCACATTCCCTGCAAATAATTAAAGATGTAAAGAATTACTAAACATATTGAAAAAAACAACTAAATGAAATTAAAACTATAAAACACAAGAATACAGAAAACTATAGCTCAACTAAACTTAAACACTCTGCCCATGAACAACATCGCTGTCAGCTCTGTTAGCAAGACGTGAGAGGCTGGCACCACCTCATATTGACACACTGTGGAGATTTGAGGTCACGTCACGGTTGTTTCCAGAAAACTAACCCTGCTGCCACCATATTACAAGCATCCACAATCTCCATGACATGTGTTCTCCTGTACTGCTGCAGAGGACAGTGAGCCCGGCTTAGTTAGTCTTTCTCCCTGCTGTCAGCATCCTCTATTCATCTCACTCGTTCACCCCATCATCTCCGTGACCTCCGCTCCCTCTCTCATCCCCTGTCGTTTCCACGGGTGCCATCTAGCTCCCTCTCTCGTCCCCTGTCGTTTCCACGGGTGCCATCTAGCTCCCTCTCTCGTCCCCTGTCGTTTCCACGGGTGCCATCTAGCTCCCTCTCTCATCCCCTGTCGTTTCCACGGGTGCCATGCAGCCTTTCTAGCTGCCACTCTCAAACCTGCACGTGTCCGCTTTATCTTTGTGCTCGTCCTTCAGTCGGCGTTTTCAAAGTGAAACAAACACACACAAATACTCACGCGCTCACACACACACACACACGCACGTCCCACGCAGCAGTACAGCTATGAGGGGTGCACAAAAACCCTTACATAGGAATATTGTGATGACAGGCCGAAGGTAAACAAGATATGAGAGATAAAGAGAGAGAAAAAGATGGTAGAGGGGAGGGGGGTGGGGGGGGGGGGCAGGCTGCCAGCTGCTAATAGCCAAGGAAAGAGGAGATGGGGAGAGAAAAGGAGGGAGGGAAGGGGGCGAGCAAAATAGTCGGCGGGATTGTCACGGTGGCTCCAACATCAGCCTCGGTGCTCAGCACCCCAACAAAATGCACCGGCACAGGCCGCTCCCATTGGCCGAGAGTCCCACCAATCAGGGCACAGGAATGTAAGGTGCCTTTAGGTTAAACCCAATCCCAAAAATGTGAGAGACAGCATATGTGTATGTGTGGAGGGAGAGAGAGAGCGAGAGACAGCATATGTGTATGTATGTGAGAGAGAGAGAGAGGAGGAGAGAGAGACTTAGAGAGAGCGAGAGAGGGAGAGAGAGAGAGAAGGAGAGAGAGGGTGGGAGAGAGCGAGAGGGTGGGAGAGAGCGAGAGGGGGAGAGAGAGAGAGAAGGAGAGAGAGGGTGGGAGAGAGCGAGAGAGGGAGAGAGAGAGAAGGAGAGAGAGGGTGGGAGAGAGCGAGAGAGGGAGAGAGGGGCTGGAAGTGTGTGATAAGCATGCTGGTGCAGAGGTTCTTGTACTGGGGGGAGCTTTGGTTCGTCTGGGCTGCGCTCTCTGATGCTTCCTCTGGCACAGTGAATATAGAACAGTGAATAAATTATAGGCTGCCTTGCGCTAGCCCGAGTGCATGTAGCGTTTGGTCTGTGTAGCTGTGGTTCTCCTCTGTAGCAACAACTGGCTCCATATAGCGAAGACCTCAGTCAGTACACTGGGATAAGGAGACCCTTCATCTGGTGGAGCAGGATAGACGTATACACTGTACTGTGTGACAGTTATATCCTACTGGAGCTTGCTGCAGCCTAACCCCGCCGTTTACAATTGAAGTCACCTTTGCAGTTAAACGGCAAGGAGAAGCTTCAGAAGGTCCCTGGGCTCAGAGCGTTTGAGAACGAACGCCTGCACCATGATCTTAGGTAAGATGCAGTGGCATTGATTTTGCCCTCTCTTTTCTCTCTCACTGACGTTTTTGATTAGTTGGTGATGTTGATGGCCACATTCCTGTCATCTAGCCAGGATTCCCTTCAGAGAACATACTCTGGTTCGGTGTGTATGTGTGAGTGTGTGTGTGTGCGTGTGCGTGTGTGATGCACTTAAATGCCGTCATAGATGCCTTTGTAAGTCAGGTTTACAGGACTACCGGTTTATGACACGACGAGGTCTCTCGTGCACTGTATGCTGATATCGGCCGTGTGTGTGTTACTGGCGCCATACTGTGCTCAATTGATTCTAATGCTAGGGCTTTACATGTACGCCACAGTGATCTCCACAGTTGATTATAGGGGAGCTATAGCAGCCCGATGTATCATGACAAGACGAGTTCTCTGTCAACAAGGTGCCCTCTTCTTTCGTTGCTTCAACGCATGCTTGCACTTATCCAATAAGACTGATATGCACAAACATAAACATGCAATGTTTGAATCATTGGAGGTTATGTAGATGACCTTATTTTGTATTAATTACCTTTTATTTTTAATGGTAATATTTAAAATTCAATAATTTCTTCACTGTAATGTAATTATTGCAATGGCAATGGAATTACAGTGGATTTTATTTCAAACGTCAAATCATTATTTTCAACATTTATAACTCTGTTTACTCTGAATATGAAACCAGTATAGTATAGTTTAAATATTGTCCTCTAGTGTATTCTTATTCAATGTCATATCCTAAAGCTCATAGTAATCCCGTCTTTCTGCATGGAGCTCAATTTGAGAGAGAAAAAAAACACATTGAAATCTGACCTCAACAACAAGGAATGATAGGGTTGTGTGTATACGGTGTGAGCTTCCAGTCCAACATGAAGGGCCAGACACTAAAATAGTACCTGTGATGATAGGTGATAACAGAGATTATGTTGACAAAGCAAAAATGGAGGGACCTGAATATAAGGGGGAGAAGAGGTTTGAGACAAAAAGCGGTCTGAGAACATTAAATACTCATGGCAGGGCAGAGACTTGTGTTCATGCGTACCTGTAGTAAGTAAATGGCATTGTTTTTAGCTCCTCTCCTCTCTAGCAAACTAATGTATCTCAAGTAAAGGGACATTTTTGGATTATGAACTTCAAAACTGTAGCTTCCTTTGTTGTTATAGAATTTAAATAAAGGAAAATAAACAAATATTTTAAATGGCAACAATTTGAGATTATATTTATAATATACCAGTATATTATATTTATGAAAAACAATGAAACGCAAAGAACATGGAGAAATCTGATTATATGTGCATAACAATTAGCGCAATGAATTGAGATAAGGACACTACAGTGTTTAACGCTAAATAGCCCTTCAAATGTCTTGAACCACATCAACCCAGAAGCTTTCTTCCTGCATCACAAATGTTGTCCCCCATCCCCCAAGTTTGTCTGTTTTCTATCGAGTAGAAGAATCTAAACAGGCCTCATCAGCAATAGGTTGTGAAATACATTAACTAAAGCCTGCACCTCTTCCTTGATACAGGAGATGAAGGAATGCAGTTTAGTAACTCTTGCAAGTCTCATTATGAACGTTTCAGGTCTTTATTTATTTAGAAATCGTGCGTTCTTCTCATTTAGTTCAAGACCTTACTCAGCATCATAGAGGTTATGGTTTACAGGACTGTACATGGTTGCTGATCACTGGACATAACTGGAGACAGGAGGTTAAAAGTTCTTCATACATGTGACAGCGTAGTGCGTTTGCTAGTTCACACAATTAACGCCATACATTCTTGTGTAAGGAGTACAAATGAATGGACAAATTAATCACACCTCCATGTCTCCCTGAAAAAGAACATGACCTTTAAATTGTGGGCTGAAAAGTATTGACATTTGAAGTGGAGAAACATTGCTGCTGTTCTGTAGGTCTGGCAGACTGACATGTATGTCTGTGGGAACCTCCAGCTGCAAGCAGGCAGAGATTAGAAGGTCAAATACCTTCGGAGGTCTCATTTTATATAAAGCCCTGCAAGCCAAAATCACAGCTTCAACAACATAACATCTGTTATATAATTGTGCAGTAAATGAAGAGATACAAATGTTTCACTGCCATAAATCAGAATGAAAATTGTGTCTAGCCCACACTGTGAGCTGTGGGCTGGCTTTTAAATGCTAAAGAAGCCCATGCATGATATATACTCTATATAGACATGCATTGAACCAACAACCTAATCCTGCCATATGTGAGGTGCAGTAAACGTCAAAAAACAGCTTCAGGGAAAAATTCCATAAACCCTGAAATTGACTAAATTGCTTTGGAAAAATACAAAATGTAATGACCCATTCTTTGGAAAAGATGTTTTGCTGAATGCCATTCAGCTTCATCTTTATTCTGTTGTTGATCAGTTGTTGGAACAGTGTTCCATAGGCAGGTGCACTCCTTGTCTTTGTGCATGTTTGTCCATGTGACTGTGTTAAATGGTTAGGTTTCCCTGGGTCAATATGTGCAGTCTTCTTCAATCTCCCTGGTGTGTAAATGGCTTGACAAACACAATAATAATGTAAGGCAGGGCTGCCGGCAATGCTAACATGGATCCTTTGATAGTTCAAGCTTTGTTCCATGTTTGATTTAGTTCTTCTATCTTTCATACATCAAGTCCTCGTAACAGACAGCGAGAGTAGTCGGCAAGCAGTCAGGCTCACAACGTTTCAGTGTTCCCCGAGGAGAAGCTCCTGCCAAGGCAGGTGGTTTATTAACCTTCATATGAAAGGAACTTTTGCAGGACACACTGAGGTTTTCATGCATGAAGAAGTGCTTGTCGCTGAACAAACTGGCAGGGCGAAAGACTAGTCAGTACCTCGCTACTATACAGATATGTGTTTATACATTGCCAGGCTCTTTCAACCTTTGTGTGACATTGATATTTTAGCTTACCAATGTAATGCACACTCTCACACACACACGTGCGGCGCATGGCGCACGTGCACGTGCACGCGCAGACGCACACACACGAACACGCACACACAAAGCTTGTTTATGTGCTGCAGACTCCATACATTGTGTAACTGTGTTTTAATGCAATATGTTTTGCTGCTGTACTGGTCAAGCCAAAGCACACTCTACGAAGTAAAACGCAGGAATGACTGTGACAGTTAGGACAAATGGCATATAGCATATATATTCCCTGGACTTGGTTGTTCCACCTCAGGATAATTGGACCGTTAGAATAGTCAAGGACACCCGCAGGCCCTTGTGGTGGTCCGGCCTGCCTTCCATTGTCCGCAGAATGCACAGAATGCACTACAGGTCTGTGCACCTCCTCTGGTCACCTTGGACTCACCTCTAACTGCGCTCCTCCTCCCCCACTTGTACTGCTTTCCCTCTGGTTCAGGCGTCAACGTTTCTCCCCCCCCCACCTCCTCTTTTTTGACATGCTCCAATCGGCCCAACTGCCATTATCTCCCTCAGACCCCCTCTCTCCATGCTCCAGCAAACCTCTCCTCCTGTTCTATTCATCTATTGGATACCCAGCCTTCAAGCTGTGACTCTCCTGCCAGCACCGTGACAAGGGGGAAGTGCTCAACAGGAACTGCCAGAGGACGATTAGGCACATAACTGAATGGGAGATATGCAAATATCAATTAGCGCTTTATTTTGAAATAATGTAATTATTGTTATTATGTGGCGAATAGCACTTCTGACTGGAATTGTGGTATATAACGCTCACGCATACACACACACACACACACACGCTCACGCATACACACACACACACACACACACAGTGTACGCCTACACATGAGCGCGCCCATATTTTAGAAATAATGTAATTATTGTTATTATGTTGCGAATAGCATGTCTGACATGTGGTGCTCGTGCATGCACACACGCACGCACGCACGCCTACACACATTCACACGCGTGCACGTATGGTCGTCAAACATAGTACACAAGGATTCAAGTGCATCTATCATTAAATCAAAGTGGGAAGTGAAACCAGCCCTTCCCCTGCAACTGCATGCTTTCTTCGACGCCCTGTCCTTACATCAGCCGCCGTCACACAGTCAAGGCTTTGAAGTGCCTCCACACAGATGTACAGCGTGCATGGCATGTAAAAAGGTCTACTAGCGTGACCAGAGGATGTTCATAAAGCTCTCTTCCAGCTGTTAGTGAGCTGCACTGCAGTAAACATAGTGTTATATACACAGTACTCGGACCTCGTCGAGTACTGTGTATACTCAGTATACACAGTACTCGTGTATACTGAGTATACACACTGCTACCGACAGTACTCGTCGGTAGCAGTGTTTTACAGTGGTACAGCCCCCAGACTATGATAACACTAAGGGACAGCTACTTGCACACACAGTTACGTTACATTCACTTAACGTGACGGACTGAGGCCTTTTCATTTCAGCAGCTTGCTGTGCTGTCCCGCCATGCAGAACGCATGCATGCACAGCGTAACAATGCCGTACGCCCACCGCAGAGACGCGTACGCAGTGGTCGTAAATCACTTCGGTGGATTTACTCGCTAACGACGGCTGTCACCTGTCACCGGATGCACCCCTCCCTCCCCCCTCCCCTCCACCAGGATTACATCAACTTCTCCCCTCCGTGCCGTCAAGCAGACTCTACAGAACAGAACACGCATGGATCCCGTCCGGTTCCATGAAACCTTCTCCTCTTAGCCATCTGTGCGCCTCCGGAAGCCCCAGACTGTCTCCACAGCCGCGTCGAAGAGGGCAGCGGCTTTTTGCATCAAGTCAAACGAGCGCGCGCACACGAGCGCGCACACACACACACACACAGGCTAATCCACAGCGGGTCCATTTGGGTGCAATGCCCATATACTGTAGGCTGTGGGATGTTAGGGGCTTGTGTGTGGACCAGAGAGAGAGAGAGGGAGAGACCCCGCAGTGCTGCAGCCCCTCCTGACGCCTTGTCCTGGTAGGGATTCACCCCTTCCCCCTCAGCCCCCACCCCCCCGTCCCTCCATCACCCTCCCTGGGTCCCCTGGAGACAACCGAGACAGGCAGGGAATACTGAGAGGCCCCAGAGACGTCACTGACATTGACATTACCTCTGTGATCATTGGCTCTGAATTGGCTAAATGAATTGCCAATTTTAGAGGCCTTAGTCACAGCATATGGGTGTGTTTGTATTGCGCGTGTGCGCACACTTGTGTGTGTGTGTGTGTGTGTGCGCGCGTGCTTGTGTAAGTGTGTGTGTGTCTGCTCCAGTTTTCTTCCTCTCTACATCTCTTTATCTCTTTCCCACTGGCCAGCTCTTACAATCGCTGTACAATCCAATAAGCTATTACACAAACATTGATCTCTTTTCCTCACCAAAACATTTGCATTAGAAAAAAAAGGCAATAAGACGATGGAGTGCATGAGACCGGCCTGTCTGTTTATTTTACAGGAGAGAATGAGGCGACCTCTGGATTTATAGAGTTTGGCAGGGCTTTAACACTAAACACTATAACGCCCTTCAGAACGTGTCCGATCAATGCTTTCTATCCCGACGGAGACTGTTGGTCTTCACCGATGTGCTGTTACTGCACATCGCTCAGTAGATACGCTAATGTTTTGGCTACATCGCACAAAATACAATACAGAGACCTGAGTAAACCAGTGTGTCAATACACCATGGTATGAGGTTCATGTACTGAGCTTTACACTCTAATCTGCTAAAATACGGTCCTTATTTGCCAGAGGTGTGACGGGGATATGAATCAGTGGCCATTGAGAAACACATTACCAATTCACCTGACCTATTGTTTAAAAAGCAACAATCCATGCATGAAGAAATGACTTCACGTCACTTCTGTGTGGCCATGATCTGGGACCGCTGTACTGCGGTAGAACTGGGATTGGTCTTTCCAAGGGTACATGTTAGTATTTATGTCACATTGACTTTAACGCAAATGTTTATATGTAGCATATTGTAGTTACAAATACTGTATATTTTAATAAGGCTTTGTGCATGCAACTGATGTATGAAACAGTCCGTGTCGATAATCTACAAACCAAAATACAATATTAAACATTTGTAAACCATATCAAATATACAAAAATATACACACTGTAAAGTTTATAATGTTTTCTAAAGCTGTGAATCAAAGTGCCTGGTCACAGATTGCTTTCTTGTCCTCTGCGCATTTGGTCACTTTAGAGAAGTGATTATGGCCATCATGTCAGCTGCATCATTCTTAGAATATCATAATGAAATTCAATCTGTGTGAGCTCATGTTCCATCTCTGCCCTGCCCCCTCTTACCATCCCATGTAATTGGCCATGTCTGAATTGTTTGTATTCATAGGCTCCTGAGCTCAAATATCAATAGGCCTAATAGCATAGTTTTAGCAATGACCTTTGCAGTTAGCACAACACAGTGGAGACCTCTACAAAGGTCTTTAGATATCGGTTTATTTGATTGGAAAGTGAAACTTGAATTGCCGTTGAAAGAAAGCACTGCATATTTTGACCATATAAAGCTGCATTTTTAATGACTTTATTTATCCAGAGCAAACGGACTGACATAAAATCTGTTTTGAGCTAAATGATGACCGCGACCAACCAGAGTTATGTAGCAGAAGGCTAGCGAGGAACGAACGTCTCCTTTGCATTAAATGGCAACCGTCTAAATGTCCACCAAGTATAGATGCAGTACTGTATGCGGGGCCTCTTGCATACTAGTATACATACGCAGTACATACTTTAAGTGGGCCTATATTGCACGCTACAATAAAATACACAACTCTTTCCCCCCTGGAATCGCTCCTTCTCTCCTTGTCCATGCCTGCCAGCCACACAGCCCACATGAATACGCCTGAACAGGATGGCCACAGGCAGCCAAGGAAGAGGTACAAGAATTTTCCCTTCATATATTTTTCATGCTGACAACACGTTCATTCTCGCCGTGTCTCGCTGCCACAGAAAGGAGCTCCCTCTCCCGTTCCTGATATAGCCTTTCTCTCAACCTGTCACTTCACGGGCAACACGTTGGTTGAGCAGCGAGTAGTGCGCACCAACAGACGCAGTCCTCGGGAGGAGACATCACACAGGTTGTCTCCGCGCTGATGTAGAGGCACAGGCTGGGCTGTGCCTCTAAGACAGGGAATGGGAGGAATTAGCTAAACAGATGAAGAGCAGAGGGAGGGAGGGCTATGGCAAACTAAACACCCAAAACAAGACAACATGGCTGAGAAGCCCAGAGGGAGGTATACAGGTGGAGAAACGTACAGTGAAATGGGGATAGGGAGAGAGAGAGAGAGAGAGAGAGAGAGAGGATATATCTGCAGTGAACCAGCTGTGAGGCTTATAAGCTTAGTTCTCCATACTAAAATCAGATGAGTTCTTTTAGCCGCCTGTGAGAGAGGAGTCAGAAACAGTGAGATGGTTTAAGGCTCGGAGGGCCAGATGCTGATGATGTTAAACAGGGTTGTGCGGATGGCGTGATGTCCCCTCTTGTTCTGTCACCCTCAACGAGGAGCTTGGCTTGGACAAAATGGTTTAAGAGAGTCCGCTGGCCATGCATTGCTCGCACACACCTCCTGAGATCAGTTTATTGCTCATTGCACATGAGCAAATTCTGTGTTCTCCATACCATGAAACCTCTGTAATGGTCCGTTGAGCACTATTGTTTTGTCTAAAATGCCCTTGTATTATTTGTGCATGTTTTTACTATAACACAATATCAGTATCCATAAATAATCCATAGATTAGATGTTTAAGTGTGCATCCAGTAAGATACACTACACAACCGAAGAGCTTTGCGCTTCTTTGACTACACTGACTGAAATGTACATGATGATTCATTCATTTCCGCAGAGCAACAGTTGTATCAAATCTTAAGTTCTAAGCAACAACACTCTGCCTTCTCCACTTCCAGGAAGTGTGAGCCGACCAGGGCCGGTCCCTGCCTTCCTGCGGAGTCCCACCACAGTCATCCCACCGCGGCTGGACATGAAACACTTCCTACAGTTCCCCCTGGAGGCCGCTCGGCACGGCTCCATCAGCCTCTTCCACAACTTCACTAACGTGAGTGTTCTCCAGTGCTATCACATGTTCCACTGTTATTGGAGACATGGCAACATTGTCTTTACAATTAGAACAGATCATTGTATCCACAGAGTACTGCATATACAAAGGTGCAGGTATAGCTGTGGGCATCTTGGATTGACGGGCCCCTTAATCCAGATTTTCTGCGGTTGTTTTGCGCTTGCTTTTTCCCTCCAGCCCCTCTAAGACCTATAGATAAACTGAAGGGATAAACACTCACTTAATATGTATCAGGATGGGTTTTTTCTTGTGTCATTTTCAAAGTGAATGTTTTTGCTATTCCTTCAGTCTTTCAGTAGGGCCTTTGGGGCTTTGTTACTGACATTAATTACTATAACCTTATATGCGACCAGAAATGCAAAGTTAATAAAAGCAACTTCAGAGACTGACTAAGGAGACCTCTGTGTTCTTGGTAATCGGTCAGGGTTTTGGTTTGGTGTAGACCAGACAGGGATTTATGCTGAAGTTAAAAAAAAATTAGTTAAAAAATTAAAAGATAAATAAATAAAATAATAACCTTCATGATTATAAATTATAAAATGTATAACTATAAATAATAATTACATTTTCATCTGCTTCCTAGATAAATCTTATTCAGTCATGTTGAAAGGTCACCCCAACTTCAGAACTCGGAAATCAAAATGATCTTAGAAACAATGTGAGGGTGCATCTTACAAGTAGGCAACTCTTTAGTCTGCTACTATTTCCCATAATTCCGATAGCACGAAGCAAGCAAACACACAACTTTCATCTTAAAATAACCCATTATAGCCTTTCATGCCCCATAACACAAGTGAATCTGCTAAATGTGAATTTAGCCTGGTGACATATTATGAACACATATTCCATACCATAATACATTTAGCAATATATGCATGGATTGTCAGGAAGTAATACAGTGTTTCAGTTTAGGTGTCATTATTGTCACCAGACAGGTGACAAAATGCTGTCACTTAAATAATCAAAAATGGTAAGATGTTTGCTTTCTGCGTACTCAGAAACTGTTCAGGCAAATGTTTTACTGAAATACAATGAGTTACAATCAATATTATAAGAGGCTGTGTTTCCCACAGTCAGCATCTTCACTGGCTCCGGTTCATTTCCAGATTGGATTTCATGTGAAGGTCAGTTTGGTGGCACACACAGAGGCATACACCTTTATCGACCTCATCGACTCTCCCACGAGATAAAGATTTGTTCTGCTACAAGATTAATATTTAGTGAGGCATATTTGGCCAAAGCATCGCCATTCAAATTGTTGTCTCTGTCGCACCGTAATTTGAAGCTAATGCCACTGAATAGTTCAATTGATACTGCGAATGAAGCTTTGTTATTGGAGTGGTCATTTAAGTCAGAGACACGGAAAGGTATACTTATCCAATGTACAGTATGATTACTATTATTAATGTGTCACCTTTTACACTGCAATATGTAGCTGCAGTAGCGTAGCCAGAAATGTGCGTGTGGGTGTGCGTAACTAGGTGGGCAATAACAATTGGTCTAATAGGTCTATTACAAGTACGCTATTTGTGCAAGTAGGCTACAAGTCTAGTAGTATGATATTACCATTTTTGTGATCACCGCCAGCTTTGTAATAACACAGGTCAATGATTAGGTCTACAATATTATGTCGGTAGCCTACCTTAACAATAGCCTATATTTGTGATTTTAGCACATTGAACATTATTCATGCATTGATAGTAGTGACAGCATGTGCAGTTCGTAATAACAATGTTGATCAATTGATCCATATGATCATCAATGCACACCGGCAGCCAGGTGGGTGAACCCACCGCACGTCAAGAATTTATCGCACAATGTTCGTCTAATCTGACATGGTAACGATCGTGAAAGACAAAAAAGTCGTGTAGCATTAAAGGAACACTAGCAGACGCTTCCATTTTCCTCTCGCGCATAGACCAAACATGTTTACCCCCGCTGCCCCCTTGCTCTATAATCTCATCGAT
>JAODUH010060070.1:0-17735 GCA_027564835.1 Typhlichthys subterraneus | reverse complement strand
TTAGATATTAACAAACAGTATTTATCAGAGAAAGATTACTTGCACCAATGAAGAAGCTAACATCCTTTGACATACAACCTGACATACAACTACTGTACTGTAGCATATTGTATGTGAAATTCTAAAGATAGAACTACACCGCAGCGATTTTTGCTCGTGCGTATGGGAGTAACGGCTTAGCAACAGAAATCTCCAGGTTGCTTGTTAACTCTCTGCTGTATTAACTTTTCTAACGATTAAAAAAAAATGTATCGGCGACGAGAGGTGAAGAAAATCACTAGCGATTACCACGCTGCCCCTCGCAACCAGCGATTACCACACTGCTCCTCGACACCAGCGAGTGCAACGCTGTTCCTCGACACCAGCGATTACAACGCTGCTTCTCACCACCAGCGGTTACCACGCTGCCCCTCGCCACCAGCGATTACAACGCTGCTTCTCACCACCAGCGATTAAAACGCTGCTCCTCGCCACCAGCGATTACAATGCTGCACCTTGCCACCAGCGACTACAACGCTACTTCTCGCCACCAGCGACTACAATGCTGCTCCTCGCCGCCAGCGACTACAACGCTGCAGCCCTCACCAGCGGTTGTAGTCTCACCTAACTGTTTTAATGAATCTTCTTTACTTTTATCTATCGTCTACTGCCTCTGTGTTCCGCGCCTGGGTCTCCGTCCTACCTCCACCCCGTATTGTGACACTATCAGACCTTTAGGCGAATATGAAATACTGTACAAAGCCTTCTAAATTACACATTTCACTGTATAACAGGTTACATTAATGTTTCAATAAAACACTTAATTTCCTGCATTCTGGTGAATTTTTATGCAACAATGTGTGCCTTTTTTGTATCCTTATGGTGTTAATGTTTTTATATATGTAATTCAATATATAATATAATATAATATAATATAATACAACACAATAAGTGTCTCAGGCATCCTGTATTGCTTTCAAAAGAAATTCAGCAACCAGGAATGCAAAATCTAACATCAGGCCAGACAGAAAACAATCAGAATTTCGTCTTGTTTTTTATGAGTGCTTATTAAAAGCAATTTGAGTGTGCTTCAGCACCAATAAAAAGAGTTTACCACCAATTTTAACTAACTAATCTTATTAGCTAAGTTATTAGCCTACACACTCTAGCCAACAGAGTAAACTTTAGAAAAATGAAAATGTTGCTGCTTGTACCTGACATCTTTTGTAGTCTATAGCTGCGTCTCTTGGCTTGGGATGCATCATAGGCCTGTGTGTTCTGTCTTTTACATTTTACAACAAAGTGCTCGTCCTTCATTTTTTTCCACACGTATCTATGTGTCTGCCCTGCACAATTTATTTGGATAAGAAACTAAAAAGAAAAAAATATTTCCACACCAACACCACCTTGCATTCTAGTTTGCTAAAATGCTTTTGGGTACACTCATGTCTCCCTTCAATACTGAGTATTAGTTTGGCCCAGTCTGACAAACACACAAAGACAGCCCGATGCGCTGCAGTTGCAGCCAGCCGGCCTGCCCAGTGGCAGAAGGTAAAATAAAACATTAGAAATTTAAGGGAGGATTTACTTCTAATCTCAAGAAGTATCATTAGACATGCACCGGGCGGCAGTAATTATATTCCCGCAGTTGTGGTCTTGACAAGTCTCAAAGTAAAATCCCGAGACCTCTTTGTCCGAGACCGAGATAAGATACAACACTCACCCACTTTTACATTGTGTGGACAATCAGAGAAACTCAAACCAGGTGTAAATCTAAATGGGGTAGACACTCTCAGGAATGAGTTTAAATTGTGCTTTACGCTTGCCAATGGATCGAGCCTGGCCCGCCGGCCGCCTATTGTGGACACCTCACTGTAAACCTTCAACTCAAATAGGGAACACACCACCATGATTTTGTTTTTGCTTCTATCAACCCCATACTTACATTTATCTTGGAACTGAGATGACTGGGACCTATAGCGTTCTACCTCTCCTTCCGTAATGGTCAGCTGCTTTTGAAGGTATTGGTTCTGTAAGAATTGCCACAAAACAGACTTCCCCTCAGATATTTAATTTACTGTAGCAATTAAAGCAATTTTTGACTACGGTGGAAAAAGACTATTTAAGGTGATAAACATTAATATTTTATAATGGTAAATTATACCATAAACCTTCAGGCCAGTTAAAATGCTGAACAGTATTGCCTCATATTCACCCATTCACACACATTCATATACTGATTATGGTGTCAGCCATGCTAGGCGCCATCCGACCACCAGGAGTGGTTAGGGTTTGGTGTCTGGCTCAGGGACACTTGTGGAGTAGCGCTGCAGAGGGATATTGTTTTGAATTAAGCTCAAACGTAGTAAGCATTCTTGAAAATGACTGACCCTGCTGTGCCTTTAACAAATTAGTTTTATTTATAGCTTTACAGAGGCGCAGATTGCCAATTGTCAAAATTTTGCCTCAAAAGAGTGCCGCCATAGGTGGCTGCCTAATCTTGCCTAATGGGAAGGCCGGCCCTGCCACAGCATGTTAACCCCCTTGGTTCCTGGAATATAACTGTGCTTTTTCCTATTGAATAGTATTTGCTATGATAAGACAAAATCCTCTGATTTCTCAAAAAACTGCTCTTGTTTTCTTCTCCGTAAAGGATTTGCACACCTATAGAATCAGGACCATTAAGAGTTTTAATTGCCCAGAATTTACCTTTTGCATCATCTCATCCTCATTTGAGGTATTCTCTTGAAGTTTCAGGTGGAATGTTCTGCTGGGCCTTTGATCATTCTCCAGCAGCAAGCTGGATGCTGTGGTCCCTGTTGAGGTCATTGTCGTAGATATATTATTTTTAAAGAGAAACACCAGATTAATCTGAACATATTAAAGTTATAGTGAAAACTATCACCTTTCTCCACAACTTGAATATATTTTACTGTGTAAAAACTGTAATATTCACATGAATAGTTGCGGCAATAAAATACATTTTAAGAATTACTGTACAGTACAGGGTTTAATCTGCATGTTAGCTGTATATATAATTGTACAACAATCATATTCAACACATAATTGTGCTATAAATAGCTAAGGAGCAGCAAATGTACTCTCCTGGCCTATCATCTCAGTGTACCGTAAGAGAAAGCGCCTTCCAAATAGGCAAATGCCAAATGTAATAGTTGCCACTTTCCACTGTCAGCGTTCTGTGTGAATGTCATTTTCATGGTGTGCAACTGCCCGCAACGTGCTTCCTCGAGGAAGAAGTGGGTGTCACCAAGGCAAGGTGTTACTATTTGCTACACTGAAGTTAAAATGTTCTGATGTTTGAAATATTCATATTTAGGTTATTAGGTAAGTCAGAGAGTGAGGCTATTCGTGTGACTGGTGGAGAAATGTACGGCTCCAGATGAAGTCACAGAGAAACGTAGAGAAATACGCACACACACAGATGCGCACACACTGACCCTGGCTACCCTAACAGAGTATTGGCTACAGCAGACACTGCTCCACGTCACCCAGCTCTGCCACCGGATGCATGCACTATAGCCAACACCCGCCAACAGAGCTCCGTGCAATCACTTTTTTTTTCAGCAAGTCACTTTTGGGCACAACACCGGTACTAACTCCCATTCACTTATTTGCTTGCGTCACATTTGATTTGTCCAGACTTTGTACCGTTCTTATAATACATCCACTGCACAGTTGCTGTGCAGAAAAGTTTACCGGCATCACACAAAACGTAAGTTGGGCATGCGCATGAGAACGCAACAAAGAAGTAATTGGGTTTAACCGTTTACATGGTAGAATTCTTCTTTCAATCAAGTCATACGACGGGTTATACTACCCATCTGCTTCGGAATGAAATTTCGATCGGGTTGGCCGTTTCTCTTCCGATCGCGGTGTTTATATGGAGCATTTTCTTTCAATTTGGGCTTTTAACCCGATTCCAATCGGAATAATAGGGTCTACATAAACGCAACTAATGTAGCGCATCATGAGCAGATTACATAGAGTGTGGCCCGGGGTGGACAGAGAGACAGCCTATAAGCATAGCAAACCCTTGACCCCCACCCCTTCATGCCGATTACCACTACACTTACATTTCAGATCTGTGGTAAACACTGCTGCCTGTGACCAACAAGCCTGTCAATGTGTTTGGCATAGCCTACAGTAATGAAAAGTTAAACTAGTAGTAATTATTTATTATTAGTATATTTTGTAGCCAGGAAATAAAAACAAGCTTAACCAACACCAGGTTGCAGGACAAGAAGAGAATAGTGTGTGGTCTTCATTAGATTCGATAGTAGACAGTGCACAATCAGCAATGGACAAGATTCACATCTTGGATTACTTTTTATGAAAATCATTATTTTCTTTTGATCGGTGGACCTATAATACAGACTGTTTCAAACTTCAAAGGTAGGGAGCGGGTTTCTCTTTCGCTCTCACTTAGACTACTATTCCGATACACATCTGAATTAATTACCAGTAGTACTTTGGAGCTCATAGTTTAGGACAAATTTACATAACAATTTACCAGATCTAACATGTGTAGCCCATGTGTTGGGCTACTTGCCAATATTCTGATCCGAACCGTAATCTCTGGTTATTAATGTTATTATTCATCCCAAGCAACAATTCGTGATAGCAAATTAATATAAATGCAGAGAAGGAAAATGTATTAAGGTATGATTCACCTCACAGCTTCGTTGAACTTTCAGCCTACTTGCTCTCACTGCTATTCTCCTCAGCACCATTCTCTTTATTGCTACCTTCCTACCCATCTGCACCACTCTCCACACACAGTATTGCCAAAGCTTTAACATTAAAAAATATAGGCATGAAAAATATAACAGGGCACCTTCCATCAAACTTTAGATTAAAATGTGACAGCTATTAATTAAAAAAGTAATTAAAGAATTATAAAAATTATTTTTTTTCTTTAACCATGTTGATATACACATCATTTTTCTCGTTAGAGTGAGTGTGTTAATGTGGTGCTATCTATTTTATCTTTAAACCTAAAGATACCATTTTTAATGTTTTCGCTCTGATACCGGTACTGGGTGTGAGAAAGATCCGGATGGGGATGGGTGTTCATTCATCAGAGGGGAGGGGTGTTAGCCTATAAAGATGGTCCTGCGTGTATCATTTAGGTGTCTAAGCTTCACTCACTGATCCTTGCAATGCACTGTTATGACCTCAGGAAAGGCCGTCAAATCATGTACAGTTTCTAAGTTGATTGTAAAACGGATGAAGAAGCATTTGAATGTGTGACGCTCTACACCTTAGAACGGTATGAGGCCGTGCGGGAATCCAGCACCCGGATATTATCGTTGGGCTACACAGACTTCTTAAGGCTGGACCACTGTGTAAAAGGTGTGATGGATCGTCTTGAAGCTAACGATGGAAATTTTGGGGCTGCACCTCAATTCATATCATCTTCTAACACGAGGGAGGAAGCCTTTAGCGTTGACTGTTGTAGGTCTAAGGATCTCCTGATGATCAGACATTGTAAAAACATCCATATGCTAACGGGTCCTGCAGGTATTCCGGCTCATGCCGTGGAGCGCGCCCTATTACTTTGGCCTGTTGTAGGCCTATGCAAGCTGGATTTCTATACACTGAGAATGGTGTTTGCTGAAATAAAAGCTGCGTTCATAACCAATCCCCTGCCTGTCATACACCCGTGCACTTCTGACTATGTTATAGATGGACCAACGGATCCGTACGGACGAGGGTTGCAATCTTCTCTAAGATCCCGTTTAATAACTGAAATCCCCCCGCAATCAAAGAAATGTAATTGTCATGTCTGAAGTTATATATATATATATATATATATATATATATATATATATATATGTATTTTTATCTTTGATTTGTGCCTAGAATTAATTACTGTTGTTTGAATTGTTACAGAAGAAATTGTTACAGAAGAAACATTTTAAACTGAGAACTGACACATTGTATGTGTCAGCTTGTATGTGTTTTACTGTTGCCATTTGAATACATACATACATACAAAGCTAATTCTCCCCTCAACAACAAATTGATATTGACTATATTACACATTGTTGCACATTTTAGAAACATATATATAGACATATCAGGAATTGTTTAATGTTAACAAATGTATTCTAAAAATCTAAATACACAGATGCACTAGGGAGGGCGGAACCCTAGCGCCCTCTATTGGCTAGCCGCCACTGGTATTCAGAATATACAAAAAAGCTATAGTTATTTCCCCAACCCCTTGACATGGTGGTAATGGAGGCCTGGCCGAAATATTGTATCTTGAGTTTCTCTGCAGAGAACAATAGCTTTAATCGAACCTTTGCCTCCCTGTAACTGCATGTCCAGCTCCACTACAGAAAAGACGTCTGCAGCCCGAACACTAACGCCGGCGTCCTGCTCATCGAGTTCTTTGAGCTCTATGGCCAACACTTCAACTACCTGAAGACTGGCATTAGGATCAAGGACGGTGGTTCCTACGTTGCCAAAGATGACGTGCAGAAGAGCATGATGGACGGCTACAGACCCTCCATGCTGTACATCGAGGACCCCCTTCAGCCAGGTAGGGAATGCAACAAGGACTGTTTAGACCATTGGCTTTTAAAGCTCGGCCTCCCCAAAACAAACATTGTCATAGTTTGTACCGAATGTTGTTAATTCTTCTTCTAATAGTGTTATGCAAATACGTACATGCGTGACAACCTGACAGTTCTTTGTGTCTTCCAGATAACGATGTGGGCAGAAGTTCCTATGGTGCCATGCAGGTGAAGCAGGCGTTTGACTATGCCTACAGGGTGCTGAGCCATGCAATGTCGCCCCTTGCCAAATTATACCCCAATAATGATACGGAGAGGTGAGCAGACCAATGCTTTAACCCTAGGATAGGTGACAAACTCTCTCACAGAAACCAGAAATGAACACACACCCTAACTAAAATATTTAACTTAAAACAGAAACCAAACCAAATGAAGATTTAATGTATTGCATGCAACCTGCTTAGTATTAGCAGCTATTTATTGAGAGCCTACAGTGTAATGTCTTTCAATGCCTGACCACAGTATCCTTGGCCGAATAATCCGGGTGACCCAGGAAGTGGATCAGTACAGGGAATGGATCAGTAAACAGTGGGGAAGTCCCTCCCAGAGCGACCTGCCACTCAACAGTAGGTTCCATGCATGCTGAGTAAGGGTGTAACAATTCTGAAACCGCGATACAAAGGTCCAAGTTTTCCTGTCACGGTTCCAGATGACAGAACCGCGGTCCTTATACACACACATACATTCACACACACACACAAGACGATCTCTCAAACACATTGCTACTGTAATTAAACTTAATTTCACATTTCGCTCAACACCAGATTAGAACCACTGAGCCTTTCTATAGATATCACAATAACACCAAGCGATTTATAGAATGCATGCGTCCTCATTCATGGATACTAGCCCCCGTCACTTCGATGTCAGATTATGGCAACAAGTCCTTTGCCTTCGCGTCTCTACTCAAACGAAACAATGTGGAATAATATCACACTTTATTTAAAAACATCAATATGCAGGTTAGGTGTCACTTTGCTGAGAAATGACCAGGCACGCAGCATTACGCACACACAAAGCTGCTGTAGTCGTGGGTGAGTTAGGCATGACGCAGCAGAACTTTACCTTACATGTGGCTCGCTCACAAAGCCTAGTAGTCTCTAAAGGTATCTATACAACATCCGTGATGAGAAGCTGGTGCTTAGTGTGACATCTAGTGGCAGAAACTATAGAAAAAAATTATAAAAACTAGTCTACAGATCGAATTAAAAAGACAAAAACAATTTTATACCACTCAAGGGGAAAAATTTAATAAACCCGCGATATGAACAGAACTGTCGCTCAAAAACCGAGATATGAACCGAACTGTGGATATAGTGAATCGTTACACCCCTAATGCTGAGACAGCTTCTGTATCGATGAAGTAATGATGATGTTCTGGTAAGGCTAAAACGCTTGTATCCCACTAAGTTTGTCCCTTCACGCTGGCTGTAGGAAACGATGTCACCCTATTGGTGGACAAGCAACAGCTTGATGAGTGCAACAACAACAATGTTACGGAGGAGGAGGATGATGAGGAGGAAGAGGGGCTGCAGGCTACCCCATGCAGCAAGACATCCTCCAGCTCCTCCTCTCCTTCACCCTCTCTACGCTCCTCCCCTTCCTCCTCGACGGTCTCCAGCTCCAGTGATGCGGTCAGTCCGCACGCATGTGCGTTCTTAACTCACCTTCTACTTCAGGCTGTCTCAAAGAGAATTGATAGACTCAACCACATTGTCTTAGGCTAGTTGATGACTACGTCTGTTTAAATGGGTAGCCAATCGGGGACATTTTATAACGACATTTACCTTTTTTTTTCGTTTCTTTTTTTAAAAAAAAATTTTCAACCGGAAACCAGAACATGTGCATAAATTTAAAAATCTAAAAATGTTCTTTGTGGAATGTTAGTATAATGTGGTGAATTAGTTTTGCAGTTTGGTCATATAGTAAAACTACATAGGCAGAATCCTGTTGATGGAATAGGACACTGTCATTATCTCTATGCTGTCGTTTGCTGCGTTTGTAGGGTGGCTTGGATGCAAAGTGTTGATATGGTGTTCTGTTGTGCAGGACTCTGACGGCACCCCGTGTAAAACGGCCAAGCAGCAGGCACCGCGGGGCTCCAGCCAGCACAGAGAGGCCTCCGCTGGGGGCAGCACGCACCGGATACAGAAGCACTCCGCCGGCACCCCTACGGGAAGCAACAAGGGAGGGAAGGTCAGTTCAGCTAATGCCTAGCACATGAATGCTGTCAGAGGAAAAACCTACAACCAGTGGCTGCGTCTGATGTGCAGCAGGAGACATCTAGAGTTTTTCAACATTGTTTTTGTCTTTTTAACACTGGCAGTGTTTGACAGTTCTTTATTGTCAAATCCACCTAAATGTTTAGAGCTCATTTTGTCAGTTTCTTTACGTTTCAAATGCCATTGGTTAAAGGAGATGTCAAATGTTGCCACCACTGGGTGTTGGCCCGTAACAGTCAGTTCAGATAAATGGTCCAGGGGGTTTGAAATGTACTAATTAACCACAACATTATCAAGAATTACTATAATCTCAAGATAAACACCATCTGTGAATCAGAGGCTAAATGTAGTAGACAGGTAAAAACATGGAGTTCAAATATAACTACATCCACCAATGCCATACATTTGGTATTTTATTGAAACGAAGACAACTTATAATACTGTATATGCAGATTAATGTATTATAACTAGGGGTGTGAAGATGCACTTAATTACAACACCAGACAACACATGATACTGGGTTCATGAGATATTAACACTATTTTTAAGAAATATGTAGAAATGACTACCAAGGATGTGAGTGATTAGTCTGTTAAACGGTTAAATGTTGCAAGCCTTGCTAGTCGGCACCAGAAATACTAGTCGGTTAAACACATTTTATTTTTTATTATTGAAAGTAGTAGGTACTTGTTCACTGGGTCAGTCAGTCTCTCCCTGTCTGCACTGGAAACGCTGTGGACGCTGTAAATTGGGAGCGCGTTGGATTCAACGCTTTCAGAGTGGTGAAACTGCGGCGACAGACGAGGCTTTTTTTTTTTTTTTTTTTTTATCAGACAACCGATGATACAGCAGTATTACAGAACAATACAGTCTTGCTAAATCAATAGAAAGTGAGATCTACGCACTTGGCCCACTGCTCTTGAATAATGGTAGTTCAGTTGGCACTCTGCTTTTGTCATTTTACAAAGATGATAATATAATTTGATAATAATAATTTTAGATGGGCTATAAGGAGAATGAGGAGAGGGGGAAAGCCTACCGGTAGTGATCCCCACATGGACATAGCAGCTGATGATGAGAGTGCAGGGTACTGTAGGGACAGACCGACATGCGCATATTTAGCCTTATAGACTGTGATACATTCTGAGTGTTTTCAGATTTATTTTTTGTTTAAATGACTGGGAAATTAGTCGTTAGGAACATCCCTAATGACTACTAGCCTTACCTACCCCACAGTAGGTGTACACTGAATTGTTAATAGGCTACTATAACTACAGAGCTAGTGTAAAAGTAGGCTATAGTAATAGCTACATGGCATAGTCCTAATATACATGACTGAATCAAGAGAACAAGAAGAAATGGGCACATTATGCGCAACAACTGTGGTAAATTACAACCTATATTAGGCATGTATTACATATTAACAATATTAGGCTAATTAACGTAAGAAATGCTAATCGCTCTTAGCCGCGATGCTAGAGGGATGTCCACGATTTATATGTACTCAAACGACTTCAATAGATATGGCTAAACAATGCACTTATGGTAATGTGAGTACTCAGGTGTGTGTCCTTGGCTCTAACAATAGTTGGCTAAGCAGCCTTATTGACCTGACTGACTATGTAACCGGAGAATTAACTAAAGAATAAGCCAGAGGGCTGGCTTTTGTACATGTCACAAACTATTTAAAAGTGACAGGGGCATGTTCTATGCTGATTCCACCCTCACATGTTGAAGTCATGAGACAGCTTTTTACCTCAACGAGAAATATTGTCACGTGTTTAGTCTCACGAGATCTCACACCCCTAATTATAACACTCAAATGCTATTGGAATACATTCCCAATAAAAATGTCTCCTCTAACCAGGCAGTGATCCAGGAATGTTTTGTTTAGGTAACAGAAGAAGGGTATGACGTGTGTTGTCTGTGCTGTTCCCTCAGGGCCGCGCGTCCCGCTCCCACCAGAATAAGCACCATGGCCAGAGCTCCTCTTCCAGCACCAAAAGCCACCAGAGCAACAAGCCACATCACCAGGGCAACGGCAAAAAGAGGAAAAACCAGCGTGACTCCACACAGGAAGACCTGTGCAGATAGGGGTGAACTGCCTGCTTTTGGCCACCACAGGCTCTGACTGCTGCCAGACCCCAGCCTTGGGAGGTTGTTAGTAGTGTTACAAACCTTTTATCTTGCCCACTCTCTCACGCACACTCTCCCTCACTAAAGCTTTTTGCAGGGACAGCCAGCTTTTTTATAGCAGGAAAACTTACAAACAAATAAGATTCTTAAATAGGAAATGGGGCCTACGCTCTCGGACCTGAACAAAAATCATGAAGGATAAATGCTTGTTTGCTTTACAAGGGCTCAGACTATGGGACCTGTTCTCCACAGCCAGCACCTGTGTATTCTTCATGTGCCCCCTGGTGTACAGGAGGAGAAAGGATGGCTGACTGGACATAACAGTGGGGCAATATCTTGAACTGCAGGCAACACATTTCAGTGAGGAATGTAAATTTAAAAAATGTAAACAAAATAAAAAAAGAACAAAACGAGGCGAAACAAATGACTAAAAATGTACAAAATGGTTGTTGAATTAAAAAAAAAAGTTTTTTAAAGATGGTAATCCTTAAAATGCAATCTGTAAGAGTGGGAAAAAAACTTGATGCATGAGATTTCATTTTTGTTGATGGGTGGTCTGTTTTTGTTATGTCTACAGATTATACAGAGATTTGTAAAAAAACAAAACAAATGCAAAATCCCAGAAAAAAAAACAGATTATAAGAAATTGTTTCATATTACCTTTTTACAGGATATACCAATTCAACACAAGTAGACATGCACATTTCCAGCCCAACTTTTCAGCAAAACCGAAAGAACTGTTGGGATCATTGCCAACATAAGTCATCAGCATCTATATCTTAACTTCTGGTAGCTAGCTGTGTTTGTACGTTAGTATTTAGCCTTTACCTGATGTACATGCACAGGCCCAGTGGATGGTGACTCGCAATAACAGTCATGCCAGTTTAGAGGCTTTTAAGACTGCAAGGTTGAAATTAGTTAGGGGTGATAATGGTTTTACTGAAATTGCTACACTTGAAAAAACAAACTACAAATGATCCAGCTGTGGATCTTAATGTATCCTGGGTAATTTACTACTAAAATAATTTGTATTTGTTAAATGTATTTATTTTTTTATTAATTATATGGATATAGTATGGATATGTATTAACATTAGAGACTGTAGAGTACAGCATGTCACTGATCCATAATTTCATTTTCAGTGACAGTTCAGTGACCAAGTTACTTCAAAAATTTGAGACCATTTTACAAGTTATAGAGTAAAATCTAATTGTTTTAATATGTGGCTGGTCTACTTTAAAAGGGAGCAGAGTTGTGGATTTCCATTTTATTATTATTGCTTTTTTTTTTCTCTTCTCTTGAAATGTATTTAAACCCGGTTTTGGGTGTGAACTCCCTTGTTCCAGTTCAGCATCTTACCTGTAGATGGGGACATTGATCAACTAAAGTTTGCTCTTGTACTGTATACTGCATTTGGATGCTTCACCTGTGTCAGTTCCATGATATTATTGAACAGCTCTATATTTAACACCTGAACTAATTAATGTATTCAGGGAGAAAAGCACACCACAACCAATTTATTGTCTAGCAGTCCCCCAAAAATAAATTTAGCCCTGACCCAGCTGTTCTAGAGACCAACAATCTTGTATCTGATAGTCAAACATATTATATTTACATATACCACTAATCAGTTAAATCACTACATAAACGGACACCTTACTGCTACTGTTTCAGACTGCACACATGCCAAATAGGCTTTAGTTTGAAGGGACTAGATTATAATTTATTCACTTCAAATATTGGTCTGAATACTTTTTGCTTTATTTTTATTTTTTTTAAGGATATTTTTTCCCCATTACGTTCTTGGTCTAAATGCAGTAAATAATTGCTGGTATGGAAAGTGAACTTTGTCCTCAGTGCCATCAGAACATAGATCATCTTTCCTTGCTCTGGGTCATTTAAACCCAACTGTACTCAGCAGCTATTACAATTCATGCAATAAAACAATACTTTGACTACCTGAGTTGAGAATGTATCTCCTGTAGATGGTACCGTGACTATAATTTGACCTAGCAATGCATATATTTTCTGTACAGTAACTTTTCTGGAGTATTATGAAATGGCTGCACACAGATCTGCATAATGTTTCAAGATTATCATGGGCGATAGAAAATACTCGGATGCTTCTCCAACTCCAAGTGGTGCTCATCCAGTACATTTATAAAATGTTATTCGGTCGTAGAGGGCGCTAGTAGTTCAAGCGTTATAAAAAAAATATATCTGAAACACGCCACCTCTCAAATTTTATTGATATTCGAAAAGAGTCCTCCCAAAGTAATGCCAAAGCAACCTAATTGATAGTTTGTTAACGGGTTAAATAAGCCCACACAGGCTGCATCACTCTTATCCAATATTCTCAAGATTTTTATTTTAAATGGTCAGATTTAGCAATAGGCGATGTAGTGGTGTGGTACCGCTGGGTAGGGTACTATAACTATCTTTCTAGCCTAATATGGGATTATTAATCAGACTGATTAGTAAGCACTTAATTAATACATCTGGTCGTAGGGTCAATTATTTTAGTTTGAGAGTCGGATGTGTGTAGGTGGAGGGGATTTCTCGCTTCTGTTTTTTGCGCATATGAAAACAACTGGCTGTGCGCTAGAGTAGGTAGGGGTGCACAATAGGGCGCACGGACGGACACTAGCGGAGCTCTGATACCCATGCTGTCCAGAACGACGCGCGACACGACAGAATTGTTGGTAGGTAAGATAACTAAAACAAATTGTTGTTGTATACTTATTATTTAGCAATAGCCTACGTTCTTTCATTGAAATAATGTTCATTTGGGGACTTAGGCTATATGTCTACTTTACCAGGATATTATGCAAGAGTTTTCTTGAGTCTTGTTACTTATATAGTCTCTTTCAAGTTTTGTGTTATCATGGCCACATTGGTTCTATCTTTTATGTTTAGCGTACATTGGTAAATTAACTTTTGTTAATGTTAGTTGTTGAGGTCATTTTGTGTAATTTATCAGAATCTATCTATTCGTTTCATGTAGTCTCCATCATGCATCAAAAATGTAGGCTAGCCTACAATGTAGCCTATGTCTAGCTGTTCTACAATTGCATTATTGACACGATAAAATAGCCCACACCATTATCAAAGATGGTCTACAATGCATTGCTAGTCAATGTACTGTATGTGTTGCAGTAGATTTACATTTTACGACTTTTTTTGGACTAGCACTGATGTTGCAAAGCCAATGCTCGTCCCATTTAAGGACAGCTTAGAAGAATTGTTGTAGAAGCATCAATTAAGTGACGATGTTCCTGATGGTACTGTATGGTGGGTTGTCTGGTCTAATGGGAAAAAACAGACCATCTATCATTTTACACCAACTAAGCATAGTTGAAGCTGTTTGCTCAGGTTAATGGCTGTTGTTTGCACTGTAACATTGTACTTCACTTTCTTATTAATAATCTGAATGAATGACCAATATAGACCCATACTGTGTGGGCTGCTCGGCGTGTCCTCATGTTATTCACTATTATGCATAGACTGATGTGTACTGTATCAGCAGTGTTTGTGCTTTTGGGTGATTACATCATCAAGCCCTTTTGTCATTTTGGCCTATTGGCTTCTGCAACAGCAGTGGAAACTGGTGAGTGGACTATGTTTTGGAAACTCTTTATTGTTTACATTAGGCTTATTTACAAATATTTAGAATGCATTTCTGACTATATAGGGTGATATGATATAATAATAATATGATATAATGAATGAAATGATGAATCATATAATTAATGATAAATTATGCTGTAGGCTATATTATGGATAGATTATAGGTGTGTTAGAGAGAGCTTGATGTGATAGAGTAGCACATTTTGCTGTATGAGAACACTAACACAACAATTAGGCTCCTCTAATGATAATGCTGGTATTTGGAGACTCCAAGCTGTGGTCACAGATCAACAGGTCAGCTCCATGTTGTAGCATGGCCCGCTTTCTCATAGACAACAATGTAGTCTGAATACTGAGCCACACGCTGGTATTTGCCATCGGTGCCATCAGTGATTTAGTGCGTTGTTGTGTTGTTGCCCCTCTAGTCTAGTGCATTGTTGTGTTGTTGCCCCATAGACCCTGATGGGAAGCCCGCTGTGATGGTGGTGGCTACAATTGAATCGATTTTACAGTAAGATGCATGGATCTGTTGTCAGAATGATGTCAGCGCACACGCGTGCGCGCACACACACACACACACACACACACACAGTGCTTGTATTTTCCAGCATCATTGCTTATTGCAATTACATCTTATTGTGATTCTTTTATTTTTTCAATGGGGACATGTGGAGCACCAGGGGCATGTAGGACCCCACCCAGAGGACTGTGAGCAACAGTGTATAATGTTGTTATTCTCTAGCTAGCAGTGGGTGGCAACTGTTACAGGAGTTACAATATGTTCTTAGAGGGGTCAACTTAGAGGGGCCATGATATCAACAGTATTTTAATATTCTTTTCTTCAGATTTGATGGAGGTTAATAAGTGACAGTACAGTACAGGCCTACTGTACAGGCCTACAGTACAGTACAGGCCTACTGTACAGGCATGCAGCTGTGTTTTAAGGATGTTTAAACTCTTTTATCACCCTGGCAAAAGAAGGGAAATCATCACTTCCAACCTGTTGTCACGGTGATAGTTTACTATAGCACCCTGCCACCCTGTATTGCTGGACTGCTGGCAGACCCTACCTGGCCTGATGCCAGACGCACAACACGAAGTCAGACAATGTCTTTAAGCTCTCTGAGCAGAAGGAGAGGTAGTATAACCGGAAGTAGGAATGTGATGTGTCGCAGTTTCTTGAGAGCAAGCGTTTGATACTATCACTCACACATGATTTCAAATATACTTATTTGATTGCCTACTGAGCTGTTGTCTGATTGGTTCTGGTAAATGTTAAATCTAAGGAAAATTGAATGGCAAGTGTAATATGTTCCAGGTGATAGTGATTATGGTTTGTGTCTAGTCAGAGAAGTGGGCAGGTCACTGCAGACTGCCTGGCCTCCTTTACTCACTCTCAATGGAGAGCTGCCTCACAACTCTCTCTCTCTCTCTCTCTCTCTCTCTCTCTCTCTCTCTCTCTCTCTCGCTCTCTTACTCTCTCTCTCTTTCTCTCTCACTCTCTCTCTCTCTATCTATCTATCTATCTCTATCTCTCTCTCTCACTCTCTCTCTCTCTCTCTCTCTCTCTCTCTATCTATCTCTATCTCTCTTGCACATACAAAGCATACACCATATTAAAAATGTAGTCAGCTATTGCAAGATAATTGTAAAGTAATCCACATTTCGCTACGTCTTTGCGTGTTGAGAAAATAATCTGATACTTCTACACAGCACTGGATCTGTAAATAGCAACATCAACAAAGTGGTGAACACCGCTCACATCAACAAAGCCGAAGTACTGCGCTTTGCTTCACAATGCATTTCGATGTGTGGAGCGGACTAATATTGTTTTGATTTGATTTGATTTGGCCTACAACATAACACTGTATGGACTCAGTGTTTTTATTCTCTCTCTCTCTCTCTCTCTCTCTCTCTCTCTCTCTCTCTCTCTTTAATACAGCTACATTTATTTCAAATCAACTAGCTTTATTGACATCACAGTTGGTGCCAAGTGCCAACAACATCATTATTCTGTGTCTTTAGTGATCCCACCCAAGTTGGCAGAACCCAGAAGGGAAAAACACACACAGCCTTTGCAGGATTTCCCCCATGCATTGTGTTCTTGAGGAACAGGACGTGTCTCCCAATGGAAGACAGGCAAGACAACAGTGCAGAGAGAGCAAGGGTCATCAAAACCAATCAAGAAGATATTTGTTATTATTGATTATAATATATATATTCTCAGACTATGGAATTTGGAAATATGAAAAAAAAGAATGGCTACCCTAGGCCTAGTATGTACAGTAGAACAATTACCTGTTGCTCACTATTTGCATCATAAGACTTCAAGTTTACCTCACTTCACCTAGTTGACTTGCAGTAGTTACTTGTTACTGTAAATCGGCAGCTCTCATTGAAAATGAATGGCAGCCGGACGCTTTGTGTCTATCATTTGTCGTCTGTGTGAACGCAAAGTTACTCATGATCCTTTTTGTTTATGATTTTGTTGAACCTTTTGAAAATATAGCAATTCAGTATTTTATTGACATTGTGGTCAATTTGTGGTCCACTTTAAATTTGTATATAGGTTTTTAAATGAAATTCAACTATCTTAAAGTACGTAAATGTAATAATGTTTCAGAACATATTTGCAATAACTATGCTACCTGAATATCCACATACTCTATATTATAAAGTATTAATACAATGCCTCAGGGTAGATATTATGCACAATACCTATCTGGGCATGCACAGTGCGTGATAGTTGTAATGTCTGTCAATGTCGCTCAGCAGTGTTATGTATGGACATTGCTCTGACATTGCTCTAAATAACTCTCCGGGAACCATCACCTTATCGTGGTGGAGAGGTTTGTGTATCCCTATGATCCTGAGAGCTGTGTTGTCTGGAGCCTTGTGCTCAATGTAGGTCTCCCAAGGCAAAGTGGTCTCAGGGGAGGGGCCAGACAAAGAATGGTTCAGAAGACCCCTATGGATGACCACTTAAAAGGAGAGGTTACCCTGCCTGGAGGAAACCCAGCACCCCCGTCTGGAGCCAGGCCCAGAGGAAGAGCTCGTTGGCGAGCGCCTGGTGGCTGGGTTTGCCATGGAGCCTCTTCATCCTATGGGCCCACCACTCATGGGAGGAACCATAGGGGTCGGGTGCGCTGTCAAACGGGTGGCAGCGAAG
>JAODUH010060069.1:31802-42328 GCA_027564835.1 Typhlichthys subterraneus | reverse complement strand
TATATATATATACACACGTGCGTGCACACACACACACACATTTGTATGGCCTTGTTTTGTCTTGCTCATTGCTGTCCCATCAAGCTTACAGATGTGCCAGTTTGAAATGTGAATATTCGCTTCTCTCCCTCACTGCTGTGTATAGGCTACTAATCAACAGCTGGGGAGCTTGTGGCCGTCTGGCTGTAGGCATCTGATGTAGCCTCTCTCAAAGATTTCTTTGGGGATAGCTAATATGGTCTAAGGCCAAAACTGAAAATTGAATGATGGATACTGCCCTTGCTCTCCAACTCTTTGGCCTCGTATACTTTTACAACCCTACCCCCCCGCTCTGTAAATTAGGTGTCATAAAGAAAGTGTCAGTATCAGCCCTTACAACCACTCTGATCAAGCAATTTGTCTGTGACACCTTAGGCACGAGGGACCCTTAACGTCGCACAAATGTCTGTGCTCGGTGAGATATTCAGCTGCCAAAGGGAGTGGCCGGAGGGGACCAAAGTTAAAGAGGCCAAATCGGAACAGATTGCCAATCCAAACCCATGCCTCAGAGCAGGACTTTGGGGATGACGGTGTCAGTCACGGCATTATTGATGCTGAGTTTTGCGCGGGGCCAGGTCCATCTGCCACTGTCTGCTATGCGGGTGAAAATATCTGTCCCCTTTGTCCCGTCTTAACTGAGCCCTCAAACTGTGTTGGCACACCCTCCTGTCCCCCTTGTCCTCATTATACACAACGCTTCAAGTCCAAGTCTGGTTTATCTCACGAGGGTGGTAGCCGGGGGAACGAGTGGTTAAAGCCATACACAGTCGTGACGTATCTTATTTCCCATCATGTCAGACGGAGAGATGTAACGCAATAGCGTATAAGCTCTCTAATTGTTCCCTAAAGAGAATGGCAGCAAGCCTCACGCTTAGCTTCCACACCGTTGTCAATGAAAACCCAGAAGCCTTTAAGAAGTTTGACTATGAAGGGCTGTGGGCTAAACACATGTAGGTGTATTCTGCTACTGTATTACTGTACTGGGGCAGCGTGAGTCACGAGGCAGATCTCGTTTCTCCTTGATGCATTCATGTAACCATATGCTTTGCAAAGACGTGCACACACTAACGCACATTCTCCTGATTAGCCTATAGCTCTTCCTCACACATCTGCACTCACAAGCAAACACAGGTAACTTTATTTTCAACTGGTATGATTAATGGGCCTCAGAACTTGGGAACCTGTTCGGTGTGACACAAGCTTTTGTCTGTGTGTGTCATCCCCTTCCCCTTCTTGACAAGTACTTGAGTCCCCTCAGCCCCACACCCAGCTCCCGCCGTCTGGTCAGCTGGGGTTGGGAGGAAGCGATATGAGCTGACAGCACAGTAATAACCCATGCAAATATGCGGGGTGTGGTGTAAATGCAAATGCTAAAAGCACAATGGTAAAGTGATCCAGTGTCTTTTATCTCATGTTGCTGCTCGGGCTGAGAATAGAGGATTTCACAGAAAGACGCAGGTCTTGGAATCTCGTGCCAACACTCATTTTGAGAAGATTTAACATTCATTGTTTCTCTGGCTGTCTTACAGTATATCTCTTCACAGCTAAAATCATAGCCTGTCCAACTGTGTGAATTCTCTAAGTTGTGGAGGCAGGCAGTTATGTAATCTTACTTAACTAATTACATTTCAGAAAATAACTAGTGTTGGCAATGCACAATGCGTGTGGACCTCTGGATCCCACACCCAATGTAAACGAAAATGGGCTCCATCACCTCTGACCCTGAAAAGGAACGAGAAGGGATGAGATACTGGATGGATTAATTGATATATAGATGTATCTTTACTCTGAACATACTGTACAGTCATGATTCATGAATATATTGTCCACTCTAAAAGGATTCTTCTGTGTCAACCCTATCATGGTTCCAGCCTTGTCCTGTTATGGTTTTTTTCTCTTTCCCTGTTTTTTTTTTTTTTTTGGTTCCCCACTCTGTGTCACTGCCCTCGTGTAGATTGTGTATTGCTTTCACCTGTCCCTTGTTATGCCCTGTCCAATGACGTGTCTTTGTATCCTGTGTGTAGCCTTTGTGCCTTTTCTCGTGTTTGTCGGTTCGTGTTCCTGCCTGTTTGTTCCGTGTTTCTGTTTAACTAAACCCCTGGAATCTAAACCTGTCGTGCGCTTGTGTCCTTCCCGCACCGTAAACGTGACAAACCCTTAAGATTACAGAAAATATGAAATCATTAGAGTGACTTAAAAGTTGCACGAATTAGTGTAGTCATGTCTCCTGAAAGAAGCCACAAAAATGCCCATACAGGGCGGTTTGGCATTTTCAAGTTTATCATTTCCAGTTTATTTTGAAATGATGAACTGGAAAAGTACAAAGTATTTATTTTTTTACTAAAGACATATCCTCTGTGTCTTACCACAGATTGCATTTGGCATGCAGTTTTAGATGACATAAATGTATTTTCTTTTCTGATTTTATGATTATTATTCATAACTTCTAAAATGGTACATGTAAAAATGTCCTCGTGTTACCTAGTACCCAGTACAGCAACATACAGTACATACATGGAAAGTGATGCAGAATCAGATAGGGTCCTGGCTGCATGCTCTGGGGGCCATCTTGTCGACTTGCCTGTTTGGTGGCCTATTCCATCGTGGCTTTGCAAAGCTTAAAGATGTTGAGTCAGAAAATGCCCATGATGTCTGAAAAATGGAAACAACCAATCAGGGCACAGATAATCTCAAGTGAGGTAAGTGGGTGTTTAGATCATGATAGCAGAAAAATTAATCCTGTTTGTTTGTTTTTCATGAAATATATTATAATTTGGGGGGGGGGGGAGGGTGGGGGATGTTTCCTATCAAGCTACCTATTTTAATTAATTTGCATTAATTACAGACATTTTTATCCTAAATGCCCTTGAAACATTCCTCATTGATATGACCATAAGTAAATGTTCATAAATTAACCAGTTACATCTGCAACTCCAAGGTATGAGCATTATAGTCTTAATTCACATGTTCAAGTGTTACCTGAATGTAGCCTTTGGTTGGTTAATTTGTCATTAAATGGGAAGCAGACCGTTTCTGCCAATATGCACACCGGCTTACTATCACCACACATGCATGTCCACAATGTCTTCCCAAGGCCATGGCAATCTTTTCTAAGTATGTCTTGTTTCAGTAGGGTAGGCTTTTATACTGTGGCTATGAGCTTAGATAAATTGTGTTTGACCTGTAGGTGTAGATTATGTAATGCATATTTACTAATGAGTCACTGCTAAACTCTCTAGGAACAAGTTGCATTAATATCACTTGTCCATCTCCAACCCATTAATTAATTAATTTCAGTGACCAATGCAAAATGTGGGCATTATTTCATTGATGTCTCACATACTAGTTGTCAAGAAAGTAATTCCCCAATCATTTGATCTGATCACAACGAGGAGCCAGGCAGCGCTTGGCAATCATTTAGCTAAAAGTGAATACATTCAAATTAATACTGATTACTTTGGGACCCTTGGGCTCATGATCAAAAAGTGTAGCTTCATCAAATACTTATCACGGAATTACTTTCAGTGAGAGGAAACCAAAGATGACCTTGGCGCCTTTCCTTTGAGAACTCACCCACCCCGAACAGACGTCTTCACTCTCCTCTAGAAAGAAAAAGAAACCCTTAAGGCCAATGCCCACTGAAGGCGCCAACGCATGTCAAGAGACAACAGAGTTTTAGAACTAGTTATTTCTAACGGGGCATTGCCCACTGGCGGCGTCTGACATGCGTCAATTCCAAAGTTTAGAACGCTGTTCTATTTATTGAGCGTCAAACTCAAGCCATAAACATGCAATGAATATCTGCAGATATTTGTGCTCCTCCATCAATATGTCTTTACGATTCGAGATTCGAGATGTGGATTTGAGGCCTGTGTGATATAGAGGAAACATGCCACTTGGCAGTTGGAGGAAAATATCCAAATAATTACACTAAATAATAATAATTGTCTGCTTTAAAACTGCTAACCATTAACATATTTAAACATCTACTTTTGATTTAGTTATATGAAAAGCTTCTCTCTATGTTCAGTACATTAACTGTGCATTTTACCAATCCTAAAGTGGACGGTTACCATTGAAGAATTTGAAATATATGTCAAAATGCGTCAAAATATGTCTCGTGTAGAGTCTGCGGTCTTATGAGTGCTCCATGCTGATTGACATTTGCTGTTGTTCGCAGAGGGTAAGAATACCCTTGACTTGCCCCAGCAGAAAAACACTTACTTCCTCTAAATTACTGACTAGTACGGCGACAGTTATACCAATTTCAGTCCCACCACTGCCTTCCTGTTTCCTTCTTGTTCTATAACCTCAAGCCTCATTACCCCACTCTCTCGGAAATAAGGGAAAGACAGAACAGCACAGGAGGATGTGCAGCAGAAACATGTTTAATGCTCCCAGGAGAATGCTCTCCCTGGCCTGAAAATGAAGAGATGCGAAGACAGTCTCACAACATCCCCTCGGACATACACTAGCAAAATCCTTATAGGCAAGTTTCGCCACTCGCATCCATCTTTGAAACGCTGCGGGCAGTTATTTAGGAAGACCATATAGACAATTGGTTTATGTTAATGCAATAACACGATTGATTAAGTAAACTCTAATACAGGTTTCCACAGAGCTATAGAATGCCAGGCACATACAGAAGAATTACGTTTTCTGCAATAGTTCCATTATGAAACAGTATAAGAAACAGATGGGAGAAAGTTTGGAACCTTTGAATGTGTACTGCGCTGAACTTTCAGCGTTTTAGAAACTTAAATTATGCCAATTGTATTGACATTCTCCTTTTCCTCAAAAAAAAATCTCAAGATTTGTCAGTCACTATTCATAATCTCAAGCAAGCATTTCTGTGGTGGCTTTTATCGTTCACAATTTCCCTTTCTACATTTTGTATAAGGGCTCAGTAGCATATCAGCAACAACATGCAAGACACTATCCCTGTCAAGGGATTTTTTTTTGTGACTCATTGGTATGCATGCCTCTCCAAGGGTTTGCACACAGGAGCAGAAAACCCCATTTTAAACAGTTTAACATAAAGAAATTATGTTGCAGAAAAGCCATGGAGGAATTAAATGGCCTTTTAGAAAGGACTAAATAGATGCAGCTAAATTTGTTTAATTGATTATCATCTCAGACAAACAATATATGTATTCCTATAAAGGCTTTTATGACTGCAGGATGTGTTCAATGGTTGATAGGCCCACCATTTAAAATATGTCCACAATGCTGCTGGTGTCAGTTGGCATCAATGTCTTTGTTACCAATTGTTGTGCAGTGTTTTAGAGCAGTGTTTAGAACATTAATGGTCAGATTGTGATTTCCCACAACAAAGGTGATCAGAGGATGGCACCTTTTATCCTATCATCAGCACCTATTCAGAAAGTGTCCCAAGCCAATGAAAAAAAGAGTTGCTTTGGTGGAGTCAAGAACATTTGAAATGTTAAGAAAACTATAATTATACAGTATATATTTTCAGGGAATTTTACCAAATTATATTTGTGTCTTGGGCAATATATGCCAATGCTGCCAGATGTATAGCCTTGCAAATGATAACTCTTTTTTTTGTGCAATGTTGAATGTGAATATGCATATTCCAGGAGTACCTGGAATATTAATCTCTATTCGATTTCAAAATAGTGTTATAGTCTCCCTTAGATGTTTGCATATGTAAAACAAAGTATTATCCATATTAATCAGTTATGGTGAACAATCTATGTTATTGTAATTTAAATTTTAGAGCAACTTTCCCACACTGTCCTTTTTAAAAACATGTCAGTGCAGCAGAATGCTATACCAACATGAGATTTCAGGAACAGACACCCCTGACAGCTTATCATATGGACAGGTCTGTCAGGTAGCTAATTGAGTGTTCTAAGGTTAATTTACTACCACATGAATCCCATCAATACGCAATTAAGAGGTGTTGAAACTGAGAGGCATCAAGACTAGCCACCTGCCCAGCCCCCACCTGATTCTTAATCAATTAAGCAGAGCAGTATGTCTTTTTATAATAAATGGAGCTGGACATTAACATAGGACACACAAAAATGACTGCCGGTAGTCTGTTTGGTTTTGTTCTCTCATGTTCTATTACATAGTGTAGGTCTTATGTGTTGCTGATGAAATCTCAATTCACAATATATTCTCCTATTTTCTTCAGTCACGCACACACACACACACACCCATAATGTAATCTGTACAAAAGCGCAGGACAAACAGATGAACGTTCTGCTTCCCGTTTGCTTGTTGTGGAGGAATGATTTCACATGACAGATGGAATATGGCATGTGAATCCACGATGCTGTCGGAAATGTTTCAGATGCAGATGCACAGCATTACTGAAACACAGTACAGTTCACCACTGTATGCCAGGGGATATCGGCTAGTCTTCCTTTTTATTCTATTGACTCTAATACAAATGAACGGATGGGGTGTCCACATCCCTCCCTATCCAGTGTTCATTGTAAAGTGCTGCGTGTTGTAAAGCTTATATTCTGGGGGACACAGGGAGACTTCAAAGTTCAATTCATTACCTCCAGTTCCTCCTACAGCTGTGTTTTACCGCTGTGAATTATGTGTCACATTTTCCCCGTTCGCTGCCACGACATGCCGACGGGGATCCCGAGAGATGGAGACAGTATTGGGTGGATGAAGTGCTTCAGATGTACTGCTTTTTATCAGCCTCATCGGACTCACACGAGCCCCGGGGAGTTTTCTACATCGCCCCAGCCAATCAGCTGACTCTTTAAAGACATTCTCAACAGGCACAATGTCATGTCATGTGTATATCTCTCCCTTTCCCCCTCTACTATACATATATTACACTCTCACGGTATCATTGGTTTTGGGTATGGTGCCATGAAGTGTTCTCCTGTCTCCCACAGCACCTCCAAACAACATCTCAGTGGTGGCAGAGAACACTCCAGCTCCTTTCAGTCGATACCAAGCCCAGAACTTCACCCTCGTCTGCACTGCCAAAGGGGGCAAGCCTGCCCCATCGGTGAGTTGCTGTTGACGATTCAGCAGTTGTGTGTTCAGCGGGAATCCTTTTCTAACTGTTTACAATGGAAACAAGCTCTTGTTTGAAGTTACTCATACTTAGAGCATTTTTCACATAGTTTATGTTTAATGATAATTCCTATCAATGTTTTAAGCCTATTACAGTAATGTATATGGTATGAATCAATATGTGTGCAGTCGTTTAAAATAGCATGGAATGCCGCCACCTCTGTCAGAGATCGTCTTGTGACTGATGGCTATGGCAAATGTAGTCATGCAATGTAGTCATTAAAAAAGGGAGATCAGATTTAGGAAACACAAGACATTAATATTATTAATGGTCACAGTGGGGGTAATTCATCTACTCTCAGTGACATGGTAATAATGACTGCAGCATTATCATTACACAACGTATCACCTGTTTAAACCACACTGGTACACACACCAAGATATTCCCCTTACACTTTTTTGAAGTGTAAGGACGAGGTCCTGCAGATATCAGAAATTCCTGATCCACTGTGTGGTGGCATTTGAGCTCACGGGCCCTGCGTGAGTGCGGCCTCTTGCTGTTCTTCCCCACCAGGTCATTAATCATTGTCCATGCATGTACGATAATGGACTGCAGACCAATGTGCCCACCTATCTCCTGCAATTATGAGCCCGGTGAGAGGTGAACAGAAGGTGAACAAGATTTCCTTTTCTCAAATACTTCCTGGTTGATTGTGTGAAGCCAGTGAGTGAGATCTCTGCTGTGTTCGGAAGTCCCCCGTTGTGCTATCGCACGAAGTCATTAAAGTTCAGCACCACCGGATCCTTTTTAAAGTCTTAATGGACTTTTGAAAGGTTTTTGTTACGCCTGTGCTTCTAAACTCACATCACATTTCTCTCACTTAAAAGTCCCCATTGTTGAACATGTTATACATTTAATTTAATATATAAGAATAATATAACAATACATACACAGACAGACAGACAGACAGACAGACAGACAGATAAAAATGTGAGCTGGGGCGCTTGGTAGTTTGTGGTTAGGGTGGTTTGACTCCCATTGCTGATCCCCAGCAAGCCTGGCCTAGCTGTAACGTATCCACGAGCAAGATACCTTCCCACTACTTGCTCCTTTCATCCATCCGTCCATCGTCTTAACTGCTTATCCATTAGGACAGGGCTATTCAACTCCGGTCCAAGGTACGGCCCTCCAGGACCGGAGTTGAATAGCCCTGCATTAGGGTCATGGTGGCAACAGGGTCATAAGCAGCCCAGGTATCCCCATCTGCATCCTACCCATTAATATCACAAACAGGAGTGGAGATCTGGTCCATCCACAGTCCAACACCCACTCTGAAAACAGATGGCTTAAGACCGAATATGCAAACACAGTTCTTGCTGTGCTCTTGGTGTACAAAACTTAATGGCACCTAATGGTCCACCGTTCCACACTTGGGACGGAATACCTTTTGTTCATCCTGAATCTTTGGTTCAACTAATGGCCGTAATCTCCTTTCCAGCACCGTGGAATATGCTTTTTCCTGGAAACTGAGTAGTGTGATTTCCCGATAGTTGGAACACACCCTCTGGTCACCTTTCTTAAAGATTGGGACCACCAACCTGGTCTGCCATTCCAAGCGTACTGTTCCTGATGTCCACGCAATGTAGAGACAGTCCCACTACATCCAAGGATTGCAAAATCTCTATGCAAATATCATCCACCCCTGGCACATAGCCACTGCAGAGCTATGGATGAAATAGATTCTCTCCAGAAACCTCCTCCAAGGAGGGGACGTCTTCTGAATTTACGAGATCCTCAAATCTGCTCCTTCCACTTTTAGACAATGTCCTCATTTGATGTTAGCGTTTCTCCAGCCTTGCTTTGAACAGCTTGGCTGGTTTCTACTCTTCCTCTGCTGAGTTGCCCAAAGGTATTCCAGAACAGTTTTGAGGCCAGCTGAAATTCATTCTCACCATGGTCTCTACAAACTACGCCCATGTCCTAGAGTTTGCCTCTGCAACTGCTACAGATGCAGCATGTTTCGCCAGATGATACCTATCCACCGAACCTGAAGTGATGTCTCTCAACCAAGAGATGAACGGAAGGCCCTCTTTCTTTAGTTTTACAGCCTCCATGACTGCTGGGTGTTCAGTCCAGTGAGTTATATTGTTGCCGCCATGGCATGCACCAACTGGTTTTTGACCAGAGCTCTTGACAGAACTATAAAATGCTTTTGAGAGCAACATTAGCCATATGTTGACCAGTGTTGATTAATGTTAGTCCGTGGCATCATCAACATTGCAGTAGGCTATGCCATCATTATGTTTTTAGTGTTACAGCATTAACACAAATTACGCAAAATATCTCAAGCATATACTTTTATAGGCTTAAAAGTTGAGACTCACAGTTTGGTCCGCCCCAACTAAAACATTTCTTCTGTGCCACCAATCTAAAGTCATTTGTTTGTCTACAGTACATTTAATTTGAGCCATAGGGTAATGTTTTGAGCAGAGGGTAAACAGTGTTGCAAAATGTACAGTATAGGGCGGTAACCACAAGATACAACTTTGAAGGGGCAAATATCCCCTCCAATGACCAGGTTTAGCCCTAAAAGTAGTGCTGTTCTGCAGTTGCCAGTTTGACACCTCCTGAAATATGCAATATGCAAGGTTTGTCAGACTTTTAGCATGAAGCATTGTGGGAGACTGTTCGTCAATGTAGGTGAAACAAAATCGAAATGGAACTGACATTTAAAGTAGCAGAAACCATTTCTTTGAAAAGCAGACAGTTCTTGGATCAATCAGTTGATGATTTCATGCAATAATGAGTATGTTTTTCAGGAGCACTATAATCTACACTGTCAGATGATACTGTCTTCTCAACATGCTTCTATACTTCACAATACATTACCTGCTCTGTCATGTTTTACTGTATAAGCTTGCCCAAGGAAATAAGATAAAATACCAAGGAGGTTATACAGTATGAACCCATATAATGAAGGAGAATATCGGTGTTTAAAATATTTTGCCATTTTCAATAGCATAATAAGGATGCCTAATCCTTGCTTTCAACAAATACACGTTTTGCAGTTATTGTAAATTAATGTCAGTATGAACAAATTTGGAATAATTAGTGTCGTGTTACAAATAAATTAAATGAACCGTGCACCATGCAGCTCAACACTAGAATATGTCCTTACAATATCACTTAAACCAATAGGGAATACAAGCTAGCCTGACCAATGTTTCATAATTTTACTTGAATATGAATGTAATGGGCA
Organism: Typhlichthys subterraneus; assembly: GCA_027564835.1. Taxonomy (NCBI): domain Eukaryota; kingdom Metazoa; phylum Chordata; class Actinopteri; order Percopsiformes; family Amblyopsidae; genus Typhlichthys; species Typhlichthys subterraneus. Next base: position 32,018 of record JAODUH010060069.1, on the reverse strand, counting down.
GTATTGGTCATATCTTCATTCTGTTCACTTTATTACCCTGTGAAAAACAAAGATCATGTCCCAATACAGTTAAATCTGTATATTTGTATCTCTATTGGCACCAGTGGTTGATATTTCTGTTTACATGTCAACCCCTTTTTTTTTTAGCAAACGTATTTAGCTGCAGTTAAGTTACATGCTGTTTGCCCATACAATACAGACCAATATCAGGTCTTA
>JAODUH010060069.1:0-31702 GCA_027564835.1 Typhlichthys subterraneus | reverse complement strand
TTTTTTAGCAAACGTATTTAGCTGCAGTTAAGTTACATGCTGTTTGCCCATACAATACAGACCAATATCAGGTCTTACAGAACAGCAGCTTTTGTGAATTTATTGCTTGCATATCTTGGAAATGATATTATAGTGTTTGGTACTACTAACATATAGTAGCAACTTATGAGGTCTATTCTTCATTCATTTTTAACAAGGACACAAATATAACATTTAAACTCTAAACATTTGTTTCAGATTGCTCTTGTCCACAGCCATGCTGTGTAACAAAACCTAATTATTAGCTTAGTATTTTCTTGGGTGTCTGATTTGCACTGTGCTTTGTGAATGTAACTTCAAACAGCTCTCTTTGCTTTTTAAAGAAACTCATTTAGTCATTGGTACCGCTACCCGGGGGCTTGTTGCAAAATCAGCTGTTGTCAGCGCTCCTTTCAATGTCATATAATTTCAAGCCTTTTGTGAATAGTCACTCACAACATAGACGCACTGCATTTATTCAGACACTTTGTAGCCATTATTGTGTATATACTTCTGTTTAATTTCCCCTAAATGTAACCGTACAGTATGCAGCAGGTGTGATGTGATTAATAATGTCCTAATTAATTTACGTCAAGTACATTAAGTAAAGTACGTTAAGTAATTTACTTGTCTAATTTCGCATAGAGATTTTAGTTTGGTTTTACATAAGTCACATCAGGTAGCAACATTCATTCACAGAAAATTTATGTTTACTTACAACAATTAATTAGTCTAAAATAAAACAAAATAATTGAAGAAAGAAGGATACACTCACCTGCTCTTCTGGGATTGAGGCATATTAAAAGATATCTCCCTTCTCTATGTAAGGGTGACTAGCACGTTCCAGGATTACATATTACCCAAAATATGGCCTAATATTGCATGGCAAGATCTCTGGATAAAACATTAATAGTTACCTGGTGGTGACCGGCATTAAAACATACTAAGAGCACAAGCAATGGCTGATTGAAAAGAGACAAGATAATGACCGTAATATTGCGAGAGATGATTATGTCATGTCCACTCTTCTATTCCACGCCTCTCTCCTCTATTCATTCTGTTGTGTCCAGGCTCTCTCACTGAATCATTATTTCACCAGGAACATTATTGCCTTGTTCTTTTGATAGTGGCATGATTATTAATCATGGCTACCATAAAGGTGTATTTGGGGCAGTGCGTGAAAAGAAAAGGTTTATTGTTGCATTTCCAAATAGGCTTTGGATCGGGAATGTTAGTGGGACTGGGAGCGAGGGTTGGCAACAAGCAAGCTTGTGCAAACTTGTGCCACTTTCATCCATCTGTTCACAGAGAGAAAAAAGTCAACTTCACAATTGGCATGTCATTGTACTGCTAGGAATTGCTAATCATAACAATAGCAATGCTTATCATATTCAGATTAAAATGTATGTGTTGGTCCTTTTTGTCTAAACAGTAAGACAATGAAAACATTGGCGATTTAGAGGCACGACAGCCATCGGTCAGGGTCGATGATAACGACCCGTACGTTTGTATAGACACACGTCCAAGTTTTCTCTGTTGTCAGGAATCATTATTCTTCGCGCGCACACACACACACACACGCACAGCCAACACAGGTGTTATTGTGTATGCACACCACTTTGTCCAGCAGCCGTTCCAGAACAGGTGTGTGATTCGTTTTAATCCATGCCGCTTCCTCTCCACCTGCTGCCATAATTAATGGTCTGTTTTAATACTCAGTGAAACACCCCCTTTGCTTTGTAAATCGTTCAGTAGACGAGGGAATGAGATAGGATATTTACTAGGTTTGGAAGCTGAGGGAGTTTATTATGGATTTAGGACTGATGTGTATTCTTCTTCTGATGTTTATTGAATTAGCACAATGGTCAATCCAGATCTGGCAGTTGGTATTGAATGCATGCACCATGTAAAATGTACATGTGATACAAGGCTTTGTTTATAATTTACTCTAACGTTCATTGTCAGGCTATAATGTACATAGACGTTGATGCATCATCAAAAAGTATTTATTTAGCTGAAAGCCTAAATCCTCAATCAAAAAGATAACAGGGAAACATTCCATGAAAGGCTCTGTGGTCCCATTTAGTTAAAAATAGATGTAGATGTGGTCACCAGTTGTATTGACAGCCTGCACCCTATCGATGCCCAAGTTTTTGGAAAGCTAATTTAAAAGAACATAATGAGCTATTGTTGCACCACTGTGTGTGCACTGTGGCTCGTCTGCACCCATCTTTGACAGAGCTATTTTTAAAAGGACAATGCCTTCCTGTGTGTGTGTGCACTAATTGGAAACTGCCATTCATGTCTCATCTACTAATAACGAACAACGATCAAGCAAGAGAGAATTTCACTAATAAAATGAATTAACACAAATTATCTCTGTAATGAAGTAAATGTCAAAATAGCCTTATCAAATAATGTATATTCCCACAGAATATAATAACAGATTAATACTTGAAATAACTTCTTAAGATTCTCAAAAATGAAATTTCCGATGCATGTTTTGCTAAATGTATTACAAAACAATATTTGGCGCTGTAAATATGAACTTTTATTGAAGTCGCAGCTGTTGCTGCCTGTGAATCCTTCCACCGCACGTAAGACAATACTAACGGGTGTCACCACAAGACAGGACATATTTTGGATAGTTTATCATAAGCTCATATCAAGACTGTTGTGACATGATATGGTTGTGGAGGAGGTTCATCATACACTACATGTCAACATGTGTATAGGCCTATTCTTTTTTTAAACACTCGCTCATTCTAAAATCCTGGGCAGATCATTAAAGTTAGCAAATAGCATATACAGCTTGTTATATTCTATTCTGAATACGTGCATGTTTTGTTATGGGGTGTGTCTCCACCTTACTTTCCTCTGGTTCCTTGTGGTTGGAGAAGGAAGCACTTTTGCTAGAACAATAGCTTTAGAGACAAATTAACTGAATTAATGCATTGCCTGCTACATACTTAATTGCATTTTTAATAACAAAAATTGTTTTCATACGCAAAAAAGAGACGCTCTGCTGCAGCTATACCTTAAAGATAAATAGGAAATGTAGATCAATTTCAGAATCTTGGTACAAAATAATTCTTCCATATGTCTTAGGCATGGCATTGTTCCATTTAACATGAGACACTGCCAGTGCTGGTCTAAAGTCAGACTCTGAGATCATAGAGCCCACATGTGATCGATGCAAGCAGGCGCCAGGGGTACAGCCGTCCCTATGCATTGTTTGGTGTGGCCCCAATCGATAGCCCTCTTAGTAGGTGGAAAATCATTATGTTGGCTTTCTGTTCTCCCAGGCCAGGAGTGATATTGTTTAAATGGAAAGACCCTATTCATTTGACATACAGTCATTGGATCAGGGAAGACATGTCCTATCTTAAATTGGAGATGAGAGATGGTCTACTAGGACATGTCACACTAGCTTGCAGCCTTTGTTAACCTTCGTTGAGGATATGTAAGTTGATAGCATGTAACAATCGTTTCCTGTCGTTCCATTATTGTTTTTTTATTCCCCTTTTATGTATGTCTATAATAATAATAATATAATGTTTATATAGGTATGTCTGGTATTTGGGAGGTGGACGATTGGATTAAGTGTCTTTTTCTTTTACTGTTTTTGGTCATGTTTGGAGGCGCATTGCAATGCAGAACATAAAAAGACAATGATGAAATAAAAAGAGAGAAGATCTGTCTGTCAGAATAGCAACACTAGAAGAATGCCTGAAGGTGTAATGAAATCACCAGGCAGCGCACATTCAATTAGAATCCTGCCATTTAGTTTTTACTGCAGAGTAAGGTGCATACTAGAGCAATCCGAGTATAGAGTAAATAATGCATTTATACAGTGTGTGTGACTCTAATGGTGCCTCACGGTCTCTGTATCTGTGCACAGGTGTACTTCAAGCGGGACGGGGAGCTGATCGAGGTGATCTCCTACATCCACCCGTCCGCTGCCGAGGCCGGGGCGGGCTCGGCGGGCGTCCGCGGCGCCCGGCCGCTCATCAACCGGGACACGGACGACACCAAGCTTCAGCGCTCCCTTTCCCTGCTGGACCCGGAGGGGCGGTCGGCCCGTCTTTACACGGAGAGCCCGCGCCGCGCCCACACCCAAGGCCAGCAGGCGTACGAGCCCAGCCCGGCCACGGAGGTGATCCCGGAGACGGTGGTGAGCCGAGAGTTCCCCCGCTGGGTGCAGAGCAGCGACCCGCTGTACTACTTCAGCCACACCCACCTGCCCCAGAGCGACGGCTCGGTGGTGGTGCAAGCCCGACTCACCTGGACCCTCAACCCGCAGCTGGACAACGACGCCATGTTCAGCTGCGAGGTCAAGCACCCGGCGCTGTCCATGCCCATGCAGACAGAGGTCACACTGGGTGAGACTGACACATTCCCTCCCCTGTCTTCCATACCCATTTCATCTACGCTGCGCTTATTCCCAATTTGTTCCCCGGTGAAAGTGAGTCGGGGCGCATAGTCGCACAAACACATGAACGCACACTCCCAAGTCCTTTCTCTCATTCCGTCTCCTCTCTAATCTTTCGGCTGTCTTCTCGCGTCCCGCTCTCCTCGCTTGGAAACCAAAGCGACCCCCTCGTGTCTCCCTTTGCAAATGTACTCAGAACAACACTGATTTTCATTTGATTCTGCTTAATTGTGTTACAGCTGAGCAGATTGCGGCCTTAGCGGCGAATGCAAAACGCGGAGTGACTGACAGGGCAATTCATCGAGCTGTCTGTCGCTAGATTGAGTAAACTCACTACCCTTATTGAAAAAGTCAGCCTAAATTAGAGAAGTCAAATGGGAATTTAGATACACTGACCAACGTTATATCATTTGAAAGAGGGCCCTCCTCCTTCTCTGCCTCACTTTCAGCCCTTTGTTCTTCACTCTGAGTGTTTCGTACGATAAGATGGCCTAACTAACTTTCATCGCATCTCTTTCAAGGAGAGAAAAAAACTGTGAAGATTATATATTTTTAGGGCCGCAAATATCAAAGCAGAAGATGCGTGTGATGCAGATATTGAAGGCAGAACCCGAGAAGTCTCACTTTGAGGGAGAGAAGTCGGCGTTGGCGCTTTCGCGGCGAGCGTTCCCGGATACGCGCCAGCTCTCGGAACAAAGGCGACTCCCGGCGTGTCTCGTTAACACTTCAAAGGCTCCGTGTTGACGTGACCCTCCAGGAGAGGCCATGCCACACCTGGGCTGACGCCATAAACACACACACTACCTTCGACGAGATGCAGGTTTTTTGGCAGAAGGCAAGAGAAGGAGCTTTGAGAAGACAAGCTTTGTCTCGCTGTCAGTGTTTGCCCCATTCCCTTGTTTTTCATTTTGGTAAAAATGTTCTTCTTCCTGCGCTACTGAACATCTTTGGTCCTTATTGTAGACGGGGCCCACCACCCTCAACATGTGGATAGCCTGTATTTATGCAGCTGGCAAGGTTAAAGAAACAAGGAAGATAGACAGGGATGAGAAAGAGTCTGACATATTGAAGGCAGGCGCAAAACATAGCTGCGGTAAGAAGGCAAGGGGTGAAGAGAATGGGGGAGAAAGAGCGGTGAACTGAATTGAAACTGAATTGATTCAAGTGTAAAGTTAGGACGATTACGAAACGATGACAGTAAACTGCTAACAACTGAGCACGAGTGGTAATAATATAAAAGAATTGGCTTTGTTTTTGGGTTATATAAAATAAATGACAGCCCTAGAGGGAATGGAGCCTTATGAAACTCTTGCTAAATGTCAAAGACTAATATTATGACAATGTGTTTCTTAATGTCATTCATTTATCACTACCTTTATTCCTGGAAATAGACTGAAAGAACATCTCCGAACATCACCAGGAGAATATAAGTAAAGAAAATATGCATTTGTTGATCTTAATTAGAGCACACCTAGAGTATACCAAAATCCAAAGCATTCAGAAATCTGCTTAGGGATAGATCAATCTTAAAATAAGTCTAAAAAATAATGTCACAATAGTGCAAAAGCAAAAAAAAAAAAAAAAGTGGGGTGAAAGATTCAAAACAATATGCCATGATTATTCAAAAGCACTTTAATGATACTTGATTGGACTAATTATTCAATAATGAACGTATTATTAAACCTTTATTTTACCAGGAAATGCTCTTGAATTCAAGCAGAGTTTCTTTCGGACGATGTGGTTTAGCAACAAGTCCTGCTGTCGAATCATCATAGTGCAACAAAAACAAAATCATTAAAATCAGTATGGGGTGCTGAATCGTCTATTTTCCATACAAATGCTTAAATTCTGCACATGCATGAAATACAGTGTATATACAGTACAGACAGTATACTGTATATACGCATACCTGATATGCCCTACTGTACGTTATGCTGACATTGACAAACCTCAGGACATGGACACCTCATATTTCCATGTGTTTATTTGTCATTATAAAACATGTCATGGATCTTCAAATGGATACACTGTCCTGTATCCTGTGTCAAGCAGGACAAGCTATAATAGATATAGCTATAGCTATATAGAATATAGTGCACTTCAGGGTTCTCATAGGGGAAATACGACAACAAGGATTTGAACCATTTTTTAAGGTGAAAAAGTACCGTCAGTATTACCGTAACTCACTGCTCTGTATATTGCTCTATACATCTGTGAGCACTTTTCTTATTTATGATTTGACGAAAGGAAGGGTATGAATAATAATATTTGAAAATGAGTCTGGGACACGCCTACAAGACAACACACACAAAATAAATGAGCCCCCTAGTCTTACTGTATGTCTAAATGGTCAGATCACAGAATAGACTTCACAGCAATAATTAATTGTTCATCACTAATTTAATTTCATTAAATAGAACAAGCGCACCTTAGGAGTTGCTTTGCTGTCATAGTCTGGCCCTTTACATTATTGTGCTGTAAGTGGTCTAATTTAACATGGGATCCTACTTACGACGCATGCACTGTTAAGTTTTCTCAGGTGAGGTTGCTCAGGAAATGAAAATAATGTCTTTGTAGTGCCCATAAGTAATACATCTTTCAGAAATGTAATATTGCCACATGAGACTGAGCAACAGTCTGAAAGCCAGCCAGTGTTGTATTGCACTTGATGAATATTCATGAATGGCATCGTGCCTGTCTTACAAATGGACTGGTCTGACCCAATAGGCCTTTGGAGCTGCACCGCTACCAGCTCCAAGCCACAGCTAGTCTAGTCCCTCAGAATTCATGAGCGCAATGCACCTAAATATTTTAAACACTGTTTGGCCCTAGATTACTTTGGGCTAACGTGCCTATTATTCATTATCAGCATTTACAAAACATGATTTTCATTTCACACCAACACTGTTAACAGCATTTGGGACTTTCTGGCCACCATCATTTTTTCTCTGGGCAATATATAAGCATCTGCTCAATTCCAGGAAAGTATGATACATGTTTGCCTTGTATATATATTTAATATGTCTAAAACCTGCACCACACCTACACAAGCATGTTTATGCTATTCTTTCGTTGTGTACCCTCTTGTGCTTGTGTGTGTGCACATGAATGTGTATAGGTCTTTATTATATCTATATCCACCTGCAGCTCAGTTCCACATCCATAACTCAGCCATCTTTCTGTTTACCTAGCTTTGTTTACTCTCTAGGTCAAATATATAAAAAAAAAAAACAAGTGTTTGCTCATAATGCGGTGATCGAGCAGACAGACCTTAGCGGTGTATAACTCTCCTGGGTTGTCGTTTCTCTTTTCTTTTTTTTTCTCTTCACTGAAGGCGGTCACCCAGCTAATACTACAGGTTAGCTTTGTCTGGAGATGTATCTGCTGCCACACAATTCTATTATGCAGTTGAGTAGACCGGCTGGTGTCTTGGCTCTGTATAAAAGCACACCTGATGCAGGGTACACAGTTGTTTTCCTGGCAGGCATGTTTGTGCTATGACCCTTTCCAAAGCGATACAGTTCCATCCTGTAAATTGGCGGGTCACCCCCCCCCGCCCCCAGCCCCCTCCCATCTTATGGGTGACAGCGTTCTAGGGCCACAGCTTCCCCCATCCCTTCCGTGAGGCTGCTGCCTCCACAGGCGAGCGCTGTGTCATGTCCGTCACATTGCATGCTGTCCTAAACAAGGGTGGTGACGTAGGAAGCCAAATGTCGCAGTTGGAGCCAATCCCAGATATCAGCCGTCATGCACCCGAGCCGTATGCCTTTGCCAGCTCTATGCGACGCCATGACACCAATATTTAAAAATACTCTTCCGTTAGCGTGTGGGAGGTAAAGAGATGCGCGTTGCATCGTCATGCCAAGACCAGCCTGCAAAATGACATCCGTCTTTAGCATGGCACGCTCAGCCATGCCAGACCACTCACATTATGTCTTTGAATTTAATTATATTCATTTATATGTATAAATAGGTCAAACGTATCCTGTTCTCCGTTCGAAGACGTCCCATAGCACCCATAGCACATTGCTCTTTGTTGTTGCACAAACACGTTGTGCGTATTTTCCTTGAAATTAAAATGATATCTTTGTATATTTTTCCTTGAAATTTAAATGTCTTTGTGTTAATTGTAACAGTGGATAGCAGGTGCAGCTGTGAACTAAGCTAAGTAAGCCTCCGTCTGTAACACCTCAAGAGACATTGTAGTAGCGGAGCCCGTGGGCTTTAGCCTCCCTGGTGGCATTCACCTCATGCTGGAGCTCCGGGTTTGAGCCAGTGTGGGAGGGGCCCAAATACATTAAGAGGTTGAAGTCACTCCAATACTAACTTCTCTCTATATACCGTTAGTAATCTTGGATCTCCGTCCATGTAATGAGCCACGCCCATCTGGATGCAAGTGATTGTCTTGAGAAATGTATACAATATTTGTTTTGTCTGAAAAACATGTATGAAACGTACATATATACGAAACTCGTAATCCATTAGACTGGTGCACTCTTTGAAACAATAGCTGGCTAAGATAAAAGAATGTGCTTCATTAGACGCAGTGGACAGTTTGTGGTTCGATTCATGGCTAAAGGTAGAGGTCATTTATCTGTTTGTTTATTTATTCATTCTTTAGTTTAGCTCATTAATAAAAGCGAGCGCTTAATGATATATAGTGAGTGTTTGATCCAAATTAACTGCATACTGTAGCTCTTAAAGTGCACAGAAATTATTAATAAGACACCATTGGCTTTAAATGCATCTATTATTGTACAGCAAAGTTATTGTGTAGCAAATGGGCTCACATAGCATGCAATGCATATGTGAGCATATCAATCCAAATTATGTGGAACATAGCTCTGCTTTACCCCACAAGCTACCAGGAATGCACAATGTGCCGCTATAAACACCCTCACCTTTTTGTAATAATATGTAAATATATCTGACTGTTTATATTTGTCTTTGTACCAGTGGACAATCACTGGCTCTTCTATAGTACCCCCCTGCCCCCACCAAACTGCCAACTGCCCCGACATTCCATTGTTTTCCATGTTCCAAATGAAAGCCATCTAGGGGGCTGCCGTCCACATCAAACAGGGGAATTAGTTCCCTGAGCATTCCTTATCTCTCCGCCTTCACACTCCACCCGGCGCACTCCCATTCTCCTCCAGTAATGAGTGTCTACCCAATTCGGTCCCTTTTCTCTCCGGGGGGGAATAAATCCAGCACAGCCCTTTGGATGAAAGAACTGCAGGTCCCTCACCCCTCGCCCCATGACCTTATTCCACAGGAAATTGTATTTGTTTCAAAAAAAAAAAAAAAAAAACACATCCTGCAGGATTTGCTCTTGCATGCACACTGGAATGACAGTTTGTTTCTCTCCGTTTTCTCTTTCCAGCGGCTCCTAAAGGCCCTAAACTATTGATGTCCCCTGCCAAGGCAAAGGTGGGGGACACGGTTCGCATCACTGTGCAAGGATTCCAGGTAGGATTGCTTGGGGTAAGTGCATGGGGTTGCTTGAAACCAGAGGGCCGGGTTCAGTCCGGGATAGGAGGAGAGCGGCGCACGTGTACGCTCAAGCCTGTTGACTCATGCGCTATATTGACCACTCTTATATGCCATAGACATCCTTAGGTGTGTGGGATGCACATTAAGTCGGTTGGCTGCGTTGTGAACTGCTCCGGCGTTGTTGAAATGTAATTACATAGGGTTTAAAGTATAAGCACATCAAAACCGGTGGTGATTAAGTTCTGAAACTGTTGCGCACGTGCAGGTTGTGAAAGAACATTCTCAGGTTACGGAAATATTCCTCTCCTTTCAGGTTGTTTTCTTTTTGTACTCACTATAGCCTCAGGGTATAGTACTTTGTAAATTCAAAATGAATACTCTCAAACAAATCCAATTGTTTAGGAATAAGTGAACTCTCTGTTGTTCTTTTGCCCTGTTATTGCCCATGTCGTTATAAGCCAGCGGTGCTATAGGAGCGTGGGAGATAAATGCGAGGAGATTGTCTTCGTGTCACTATCGTTCCCTGCTAAATAAACGTCCACGTGTCCCTAGCTTGAATAGCCTGTGGATGATCCCTATCTCTATCACAGGGGATGACACATTGGAGCTCTCTTGAAGGCAGTCAGGTGCGGAGGATGTGGCTAATCCTGATAGGACATGCTAATAGCCTTTGTCACTTTTCTCTTTGTACCTGAGGAATCTCTAAGCAACAGGCATGTCTGCACAGCAGTTTTATTGCAAATAGTTTTTGTGTTTTCACTTCACATTTCAACATAAAACAAATGCACATTTTATGTTTAGACCACCTAGATGTGTATGTGCATATTTACGCCTGCTGCTTTTAGCTTTATTGGTGTCAATGTTTGTGTATAAGAATGGTTACTATATACAGGCTTGACAGTGCAAACAGCCGACCAGATCCTTCTGCAGGAAAAAGCATTGGTGCTTGGAGATTGATCATAAAACAAATCTCCCATATCCTTCACTGGACCCAGGCTCTGGGGTTTCACAAATAGATAAGAATGTCTGTCATGATGCATTATTTTTTACTTCTATTGCCTTTCTCATTTTATGATTAAAAGAAAGTTACCAGTATCCCCTCCAGTTGTATTGTTTCATGTATATTATGCGTTGTCACAACACAATTCATGATTTTTCTCCTCCACACTGTGTTAACACATACGTACCAGATCAAACGCAACACGTGCCTATAGTGGCGCCTAGCTTCATAATATGGGCTCCATAGGCCATTGGGGATATGTAAGATGAAGGTCTCACTTACTGCAGACCTTCCATTGTTTTTTTTTATTTATTTTATTTATTTATTTTTTTATCTTAATGTGACCTTTGCTGTGAGCGTGTCCTGGATCAGCCAGCTATTTCCCTGCTGTCTTGTGTGAATCTGGAGCCATTCATTTTGAAAGTTTACACGATTTACACCAGCTTAGTAGCCGCTGTGGCAATTCACTGTGTCATTGAAGATTTCTCACTCCATTAAAATATGTTAGAGGGTCAACCAGACCTTTCTGACTTATGTTCTTCCATACTCTTCAAAGAAATTGGAGGACTTTTAAACAAAGAAAATATAAGTGTCTGAACCCTTTGATCTGTTGCAACACAGTAGAGTGCAGAAAAATATAGTACATTTTTCATTGTTCCATTATTCCTGCACAGACAGGCATTTTAGCAACACATGCAAGATAAAGGCTACAGTATTTAAGTGTAAAGAGTGTGCTATATCTGTATGAACAGATACCGTACACAGAAGAAGAGCATGACATGTTCTTATCCTGTGTATCCTGTGTCTTATTATATGCTCCTGATGTACCAATGATGTGTCTTTCCCCTTGAACAACCACTTTGCACTGCCAACCCTTCAATGCCCGCCTGCACTACTACTCTGCCTTTAGTTTCAACCGCCTGTCATTGTGTGCATGTGTGCGTGCGTGCGTGCGTGCGTGCGTGCTCTCTTTTTGAGGCCTGCAGAAGTTTGTGCTGCTATTTAAACCCTCTTGTTAGCTGTAAATACTGTAAGTCACATCAGTACAGTAGCATACCCAGTAGCACTGGCTGTACAATACGTTCTGTCACAGTTAATAACACTCAAACACAACCAACATTATAACACTTTAAAGTATTACCCAATAATGTACTTTCATTTAAATGTTTAATGTCACCACATACTGAACCAGAATCTGTGACCCAGGATCGTGATAGGAACAGAACCGTGAGGTTTGTGGACCATGACACACAATGAAATACTGCTTCGGTATACTTCTTATGTGTGAGGGTCTCTCTGGAGGGCTCATGAAAGTGGGGTAAAGAACCCACTTTAAAGTGAAAGCACAATTATTTATGCGCACTGTTAAATTGCCTTGGCACGTGGGGTGGAGAGATAGCTTGTTGCATTCACGTTCCTTTTCTCACAATCCCTCGGCTGAGTCACAATCTCCTCCTGCGCCATTGTCTCACCTTCTCCTCCCCTTTCTCCTCATCCCACCTGGCTGCTGGGTGTTGATAGAATGAGGTGTTCCCAGAGCCCCTGTTCACCTGGACACGAGTAGGGGGCCGTCTTCTGGACGGAAGCGTCGAGAGGGAAGGGAAGGAACTGATTCTGGAGAGGGTACCGGCCGACCTCAACGGTTCCATGTATCGCTGCACGGCCCAGAATCCACTGGGCTCCACGGAGACACACACCCGCCTCATTGTGTTTGGTAAGTGTGTGTGTGTCTGCTAAATAACACGCTGCTGCCTCTTATATACTCCTGAGTAGCATGTCTTCAATTCTTTATTTATTCTTTATTTAAGTTGTGGAATTGTTCTCATGTTAGGTTTATCCTACACGAATTAGCTTTGTACACTTAAAAATTATTTAATTCTACAAGCTCTCATTTATTTATCCTAAATATTAAAAAAAGGGGGATCTGATTCATGTGACCACTTTTAGCTATGAAGTATTAATGTGACTAAGGGTGTGATTAATAATAGATAGAATCATCAGTTGGCATGCAATGTGAAGTATTTTATTTTATGTCAAGGGACTATTTCTCCGCTGGCATGCGTTGTTCTGTTCCTGCTCTATTTAACACTGACAGTTAAGAGTCCCATCAAAGGCCCGCCATAAAATAAGATGATCTTCACTACTGACAAAGTTAGAAGAGCGCCTTGTTCCCCAGACCCAATAAATGATGTTCAGCCTAAACATGAAAGTTATGTGTTTACTTCTGTTGATGTGGGAGCTGCATTGCCCATACTGGCTCTATTAAATCTGTGTGTGCACCTCTACGTCGGATGTGTGTATGCTGGACACATGGGGTAACTGGGCAACAGCTTTTCAGAGGTCTCAAGAGAGCTGGGATTTAATCAAAAACAGTTGTGCAGAGCTCTGTGGACGTGCCCTTAAGGGACACTTTGTGTTCAGTTCAGGGGGAGTCATGCTAGGAATATGGGAGCAATATCAGTAAGCCCCATCAGGCTTAATGTTATTGTGGGCCAGGGCAGATTTTTTGTAGGGGCAGGATTTGGTTTTGTGGCTCATGCACATGCATATGCAAGCCAAGCACACACACACACACACACACACACACACACACACACACAGCCATCAGCCCACGCACCAATTCTTTCCCTTGGAGCACCATTTTAAGTTAAATCAGCACAGAGCTCCATTTTCATTTCCCACCTGCTATAAACCCAATAGGCGCGTGTACATCATTGGGAAATAAAGCCTCCTCCTCCATGGCCTCCTTGAGTGAGCTATGGAATATGTCACAAATGAAGGAATTACCGGCACAGAGTCCGCGAGCGAAGGCTTTGAATGGAGGGCGACGGGACGGTCACGCTTCCAATAGGTTTTACCTTTCCTAGGGACGAGCGCTAATATCTGTTCAATGCCTCCTCAGGTGTCTGACGGACGTGTGCCCGGTGTGTGTGTGTGTGTGTGTGTGTGCGTGTGGCCATCTGCCTGCGTGCTCTTTGCAAATGGCCTGCTCTCACGCTTAGGGGAAGTAAATGGCGATTAAGTGACCTTGGCACCGTAACCCCACCTATACACCCCGTACCCCTGCATACCCCCCCACCCACCTTAAGACGAGACACTCTGTCACTCCCGCAGGGGCGAGCAGAAGCGATATAAATATTCGGCAGCGCAGCTCACTTGGCAGAAGTGTTGAATATACATCATCAGGAATAATAGAGTGTAATGACGGCCTGGTGGTGAGAGACTCCACCAGCGGTGGTGCTCGTGTCTCGATGGTGCACGTCTTTAGCCACCTTCAGTGATAATACCCTCTGTGATTACAGTGGAGTGAGTCAGTGCCGGGAAAACAGGCACGCACACACACACAAGCATATGCACCGCACACACAGTAACACACACAACGAACACATAAATAAAACAACCCACGCCACCCTTGGCGTGGGCGCGCGCACACACACAGACACACACACACACATACCAGGCATAACGAACACGCGCGCAGGAAATGCTAATGCTAATGGGAACACTGCGCCGGCCAGCTGGTGGCACACGACTAGACTAGAGTTCCAAAAATAACCCCCCAGAAAATGTAACCCAGGTGGGATGCTAATGCTCCACTAGCCTTCCACTGCAATTAAGTAGCTCCTGCGAGAACGCTGGAAACACACTGTCAGAGAGCATAATAGTGCCGAGTGGACACGGACAGCACTTATTGGAGGAGAGAGTTGGGTTTCTCTGCGCGCACCCAACACGCTCCTGAACTCCGCTGGAGCTGTTTTCCCTCTGCCGGTCTTGCCAGTGTGCTCCCAGAGCCATTGATAGCCCCCCTCCCCTCCTCACCGGGGATATGTCATTTAGCGCGGGGCTTTAAGAACTCAGGGGAAGTTCAGCCTCATTAGAAAGCCACAATCTGTGTCAGAGTTCACTATTTCCTCATTTTCTCAGTCTCTGTCTCTTTCTCTCTCTCTCCCCCCCCACACCCATCCATCATATTATTCATGCACTGTATCTCATACACTAACTGACACACTCATTCCCATCCTCGGCCACATACACACACACACAGCAGTGGGACCCAGAATACATGGCTGGGACCAGTATATTATAATACTCAGTGTGATCTGTGCAAACTAAGGAGTGTTGATGTAGGTGTTGAGTTCTAAATTTGTTTTTATTTACAGTTATTTCAGAGGGCCTAAAGACAGATTATGAGACATGCTTGAGAACTTCAGCATAAATGTTTATTTGAGTTATCTTAAATAAGCATTTATCTGTATTAACATTGTCCATTTGGAGCAGAAACAGTAGCTTAGTTGTGGTGCCACAATTTCAGTATGTGAATCGCCTACTTTCTTTCTCAATTTCTGTTTGCATGATATCTTGGTTTTGTCTCTCCAACAGAAAATCCAAGCATGATGAAAAATACCCAGAACCAGAACAGTAAGTATTGCAGCATAGAAGCAATTGGCTTAAAGTATCTGCTGTAATGCATCTCATAATGATAAGATTCCCACCATCATTGCACTTCACAAAATGTTTTTAGGCAAGATACTTTAATATGAGGGCAAAATGTGACAGGGCAATCTGTTCAGTGGGAAAATGTGAGCGGAACTCAGGCATTGATTAGACTCGAGTGTTTCTGGCAAAGTGTGGTTTTAGGATTCACAGTATTGACAGTTGGATGTCCCTTATTCTATTGTAAATGCTATTGGCCTAAGTGCAGCGCGGGAAAGTGATTGACTCAAGAGTCCTACGTGGCAGTATTCAGTGGTGGTGCAATAAGCTGGCTTCAGGGACCAACTGCTCCTGTCAGCTTTGGCAGAGTGTAGGATTATAGGCGGGTGGCGGTGGCTCCTCTGGTTCTCACATGTAAAGATGCAGGCTTGTCAGGAGAGGACGCATGTAGGTGTTTCAGCTGTTAGCATCAGTTAGTCAGTTAGTTAGTTGGCTGGTCAGTCAGTCAGTTAGTCGGTTAGTTGGTCGGTTGGTCGGTTGGTTGGTCTTTTCTTTGCTCACTCTTTCTGTATTTCTCACTATTTGTCTTCCGTTTCCAACTTTCCTTATCTCTTCCTCTGCCACTCTCTAGTTTCTGTCACCATCGTTTTTATTTGTATATATGTATGGTTCCTTTTTCTCCCTCTTCCTCTCTACTCGCCTTCGTTTCTCCCCGTCTGTTCTTGCCGTATCTTAGAGATGTACATTTGAATATGCAAATGCTGCGGCAGGCTCAGGAGCAGGTGTGCGCCGCAGCACGGACAGAATCAGGTCAGTGTGGAGGCGCCAGTGGCGGAGCGAGGAGCTGACATGCCTCGCATGCAAGTCACATCAGTGTAGTACACGGCCCCAAGAGGTCGCCACACACATGCCTGATGGCTTAATGGCTGTGCGGCCCACTCCTCCCGTGGTGTGTGTGTGTGTGTGTGTGTGTGTGGGAAGGACCCCCCTCCCAGTGTCAATCAGCCGTGGTAGGCCTCCTTGTGAACTGTGCTTCCTATCAGAGGTAGCATTCATCTCTGTCATGATTGCCATGTTCTCTGAAAACATGTCCGGATTTACTGTATGGCAACGATCTGATTTACATTAAAGACTTAATGCTCCTATGGGAGGCAAATGGAGAGTGTTACCGCTCTTGTGTAAGAGGTAAAATGTCAGTTGGGAAAGGTGCCTGAATGAGATCTGTTACCTGCTATATATCTCAGAGAGAAGTTCATGAAACTCTCTTTCAAGAATCAATCAGTGTTTTATCAAAAAGACTAATAATTGGTACAGTAGTAGTAACTGAGCAAGCCAGTCAGCATGTCAATCAAGAGTTTGCAATGAACATGGCTCTCCAAATGTGAACAGTGTAGTATTTGCAGCACAGTCTCAATAGTGGCTTAGTTTTGGGGATATTTTCCCCAAATCATAATTTTCCATGTTCCATATACAGGGGCATATTAGTGAAATCTATATTTGCAGTTTCCATGTAAAACAAAAAACAATGTATTTCTAATTTTCCAGAAAATGGGCAAACAAATTAATATCATGCCCATGCCAACATAGTCATTGCTAGTGATTTGATAACCTGACAAGGCTGGTGTAATTTTGCATCTTTCGCACATCTTTTGCACAGCTTAGCTGTTCTGTTCTTAGTATTCTCTGGTAGTGTCTAAAACCTGTTTCCTGTACACCAGAAACTTTGTTTGAGTCCCAGCAAATATTAAGGTGTATTTTACTGGAGTATTATTTATAATATGACTCATATCAATACATAAATTGATTAAAAGAACAAACGTTTCCAGTCAAGTCAGTCAAGACAAGTTATTCTTTGTATTAATGAATTCCTCATGAACTGTTAATGTGACTTATATGACATTCTCTCTGTGCTTTGTAGATGGAGCATCTCACATGGACATCCTCGGACTAACGTGGATAGCTCTGGTCCTCACAGTGACAGTGGAACTGACGTGAAACCCTCCCCGCACGCACACACACACCTGAGGACGTACATGGCCACACTTTCTCTCCCCTAAAAACCACACGTGTACACATACAATACATGCGCCCTTTCACTTGCCACACACACACACACACACACACACACACACACACACACACACGGGTATTCACGCGTTATCTCCGCAATCCTTCAAGCCTTCTCCAGTCATCAACAGACCCTTCATGCGTCTATCAGGAAACAATGCCACCACATGTTGGCGCTCCACTGTTTTGTAATGGAATAATAATCGACATGATGATATCAAAACAACAACAATGTGAAAAGCCACCCCCGATATAGCCCTGCCCAGTCACAACTTATTTTGTTTCTTGTCCCACATCTGGCTGTTGATCAAAAAGTAAATATATTAGTTGGTTGATAACTAAAATGAAAGAAAACACTTTTAGAATTTTGATATGTTGAGCCATCTTTGACTGAATTGTGAAATGTGGAACTGGCATTAAACAACAACATATTGGCGGCACCCATCACATGTCCCAGGACGAGCCCAATTAGCAACAAACTGATAAACCACAGGGGAACAAACAGATGCTATAAGGGAATTTATTTTTATTTTTTAGTAATATAAACGTTTTTTTTTTGTTTTGGCTGATGGCTCGGGAATGTACCAGATGATTTAAATGCGTTGAGAAAAAAAAGAAATCTCCTTTTTGACTGTATTTTGTGTACATCAGTGTAAATATTAAAGATAATAAAAGAGGTTATATGGGCTATGGTCAGGGATGGTTGCTGAAGTGTTTGGGAGGGTTTACGGTTCACCACCTTTGTTTGTATTTCATCCAACACATCAGAGATAAACCTTGGCTATACTGTAAGGACGGTAAGCTAACATATTTTTTATTTTATTTTCATCCAGGCATTTTACATCTGATAAGTCTCCAAGGACAGTAAAAAGGAAAAAATCTAAAAAAAATCTAACATATGTCTGATGTTTTTGGGATTGTGGTGCATGTGACGTTTGAAGATTCTTTCTCCTTTTTGTGTGCTGCAGTTGAAAGGAACTGCAGCTCATTGTCACTGGCCTGTAATCCAGTTATTTACTTGTTACATACTATCTTAATTGACCTACATTGTGTACAATACGTAACTCTTGCCCAGACATTTACTAGTACGGTCATTTTAGCCACCATTCCAGGGAGCCGCTCACCTGAAGCAGCGTGTAAACAGGGTTGTTGCATTTGTTTCAAATCACCTGTATTAAAATGGAGAGATGATCAAACCACAAGCCTTGACTTTACTTATGCTAAAACAACTTTTCATTTTCAATGGCATAAATTGATCTTGCTCTTAGAAGTTATTAAAGGTTCCCTATCTTAAAATTCTAAATTGTAATAGTTAGGTTGCCTTAAGGGAGCCAAAGGGGCTGGACTTATTTTGAAATCTGTCTAACGTTACAATTTAAAATGTTGTCGTACCGTTGGCCCAAGGTGTGTCATCATTTCTGAACGGTAACAAATCATCTCTGACATATCCTCCCACTACCAGACAGATAGCCAATCAAGTTAAGACATGATAAGAAAGCGTAACACTTACTGAAACAGAATGTTACGCCTGAAGAGTGAAAAACTCTACAATCTATCAGATGTCCATTGGAATGATGTGGGGTCTTTAAACGTGATTACAATCCCATTGTCGTCTATTTTCTATTTTATTTATTTAACCTATGTTTAACCAAGATGTCCCTTGAGATTAAAATCTCTTCCAAAGGAAGACTTGGCCAAGATAACACATCGCCTACGGAAAGGCATCAGAGATTATGTTATTTCACATTATTTCAGGCTGCAGAAAATTAAGTATTGACCCCTTCCAAGGCTACATGTAGACTTATACTTTGCGTTTAACTCTTTTACTGCAAACTATTTTACAAATAATGAAGGGTGGCTTAATGCAGCGTAATCCTGCAATTTATTTGGGGACTTCGCAAGAATTGTAATTTAAGATATTCTAAGGACACAACATGTATTAAAGGATTATGGTTTAAACCAGGTAGGAGGTAAGAGAAGAGATTTATAAAGCTTAGTAGAAGTCAGAGGATAGCCCCAGATTGGCTCACCTTGCCAAAGTACAATCCATATTTGTGCATTCCTGAAATGAGAACAAGCCTGAACTCATACAAAAATCATCTGCACATTGAATTCATGTTTTTTTTAAATGGGGAAAGGTGGGGATGCGGGGGCACAATTCCTTGTCCTCCCACTACTGTTAAGACTGCGAACTTATTCATTTTGATTTAAATCACCTTTTTGCTCTTTTGTCTTCACATTCAAATGCATGTGAGGAAAGCAGTCTATCCACAACAGAGAATGCATTAAAGATGTGCAAATTGTCTTTTTATGACATAACTACCCTACCTGCATTCAATGATGGTCTGACTGGTACATGGTGACCAAATAGGCAGCGAAGAGTTCTTCACAGTACGTGGGCTGGTAATGTAAATGCAAAACAAAGTAGTATTAATCACCCATAATAGCAGTGAAGACAGAGAAGACAGGAAACGATCACTAGAACCATTACGTGATGCTTTTACCCACGACTCGCAGAAATGTGATGGCGATAAATGGTTTATTTCACTATTTGTGATCAACACCCTAACACTTTTATTTTTTTTGCCTTGCAGTGAATTCTCCGTGTACATAATAACTGACTCATCTCAACTCCTTGACTAATCACTATAGTTACTCCATAATCACCTCGGACAGCACAGCATGTTTAAGCTGTTGTAACTATTCTATTCTTGTCTGACTGCATGCTCCATGTTGATGTCACAAATGAAGAAAGGTCAAAGTGCTTCCGCACAACGGTGAACATACCTGCCGGTCATTTTGCTCATCGTCGCTTCTGAATTGCACACCTGAAACAGGAGCAGTGGTGAGGATAAGAAGCTGTCTCTGTGGCCTACTTTTGAATTATTCACAACCCAGCCATGCCTGTAGAATCCAGTTTCCTGTATGTCATACTGCAGACGGGATATCTTGTTGACCAAACAAAACTGGTGCCAGCCAAGACTCAGTATGTCTGTACTGTGTGTCATCATGGCCACGTTTCCCACTGCCACAATTGTCACCGGAGTGCTGCTAAACTGCTCTTTGTATAGGGTTGTTGATCACAGCCTCGTTGAAAACTGTTATCTGCGACACAAAGGGTAGCCGGGCGGCATTGACTGACTGACATGGCTCCTGCGTGACAGAGACAAAGGTCTGTATCTTAGTATAGCCCTTCAAAATGGATAGCCTTGTCAGAGTCCTCTATATACACCACTTCTGTTTGGCATTCCTCAGAGATGTGTTTTTATTATTCACTGCATGAACAAACACATACGCACGATACAGAGAGCCATCGAGGCTGACTGATATATCTCAGTCCTGCGACATCGTTCCATATGTTTAGCTGTAATTTGCCTGACTCCTGCTACTACTGTATGCATGGCCATCCCTCTACAGTGCAGTGCCACAGTTGGAGACCTTTGATCTGTGGCTTTGGCTATGCAAACAGATGTCACCTGGTCATTGTGGATTTGATTACCGTCGCCTATCACCATCCCCACACCCCTTATTCGAACCAAGTTTAAATAAGGCGCCCGCGTCATATAATCATTTTAAAGGGTGTAATTTGTCATAATTATTATTTTGATACATTCTGTCAAAGGTGCCTATTGACTTAAATAACTACTGTGACCTAGATCGCCCATTGTGAGGAGTAAGAAGAAAATACAGCCTATTTTAATATACCTGCTGTGAGTGTGTATATACAGTACACAGTTCTCAGGTATGACACGATATGATCGATGATTCATCAAATTGCAGGAACAAATATGTATCTGTGTTGTATTTACATACTGTATCTTAGGCTATCAAATCCTCTGCTTGTTGACAGCAGGTAGAGCGGACCATTGCCCTGCCCCAGCAGCCGGGCATGCAAATCGTACTGTGTTGGGTATCAATTTACTCTTGTTTTCTTTCAGCAGAGAGGCACGGTCATCAGATCACCGCAGCTCTTGTACAATGAGCAGCAGGCTGCATTCGCACATCAGCTGAGCTCCTCTGACAAGGGAGCTAACTACAGAACGTCAGCCAAGCTCAACCATCATTACCATCATCATTACTTCAAGCAATGCCCGTAGCAGAGCTGTTGGGGGTCCAGTTCGACATGCAGCTGTTGCTTAAGCTGAGCCTTACCACGGCTGCCGTGCTGCTGGTGTCCTGGGCCTACAGGTTTTACACTTCCAGGGAAACAGCAAATCCCCGGGAGGCGACATCCCGTAGCTGCAAGACGGCACCGCAACCCCTGGGCTCACTCACACATGGCACAGACGACACAGAGACAGACCTGAAGGCCTCCCGGGTGAAATGTGCCACCAATGAGTCGACGCCCGGCACAGTCACTGAAGCCCAACCACACCGGCCTGAGAACACACCCAGCGCCTCGCACGGCAACCACGACAGCGCCGTGGAAGGAGAGATCAAGCGGTCGGAGGTAACTGTCAGTAATATTTCATGTGGGTCCACTTTGAACCTCCCTGGTCCGAGAGAGCGCGGGCTGGCCAGTCCAACAGGGCGCCGCTCCCCTTGCTTTCTTCAGAGGCTAGAGGGGAGTGTCGGCGTTGGTCGAGAGCTACGGCAGCATCTGGAGCGCCAGGGGGGCTTCTCCAGCTTCGTCTCCAAGGCGGAGATCAAAGTGGGGGATGCTAACCTTGTGCTGAATGGAAAAGGGGACCAGGTTGTCCGTGGCAAGATATACGATTACTATGTGGAGTCTTCCTCTCACTCTATTACCAACTCCAGCCCTGTGCTGGGTCAGTATGAGAGAAATGCAGCTGACTCACCGGAAGTGCAGCTCCATCGGCCTGCCTCGTCCCCGAGCCCCCTCGTAATGCGCGATACATTTTGGCCACAAAGCACTGCTGACAATCCTTTACCGCCGGCAGCCCTTGAGCCACGGCAACCCAGCAGGCCCATACTCCTACGAAAGAAAAGCTATCTTGCCGCCGCAGAAAATTCAGACCCACCCGTCTCTTTTCCAAATCCAGGGACCTCGGCTCCAATAAACTGCTCCCGAGCCCCCTCCGATGTCAGGGAGGCACCTAATCTAGAGACTATAGCCGGGGCTCCATTTTTACAGCTGCCAGTAGACCCACACAGCGCAGACTTGGAGGGCCTGGAGGGTAAACTTGATTTAGGGAATTGCATGGAAGTGCTGGGGCTGGCTAAAAAGCACGGCAATCCCTCCTTGAAGCAGGCAGCCCTTGGTGTCATGTCAGACAACTACCTCCAGGTGCTCAGGGAGCCCAGATTGTATGGGAGGCTAATGGCAGGTGAGAGGGAGCAAATCCAGGAACAAAGAAAGCAAGGGAGGAGGTTTGTAGTAGTGGCCGATGTAGACCCTCAGGACTGGGCAGGGAACGCAGGGGGAGAGCAGAGAACTGCCTCCAGCGCGCTGTACTATTACGATGATCACACAGATGTCTGGTGCCCTCTCTGCGTGCTCCCTCGAGAGGTTGTATCTAAAGGCTGTGCCATGTGCACAATGGACAACTACTTATTTGTGGCGGTGGGATGCCAGGGCACAGAGAGAGCAATGATACCTTCAAAGCGAGTGTTCTGCTACAATCCTGTGACGTCCATTTGGAAGGAGATCAGTCCCATGAACGAGGCCAGGCCAAACTGCAAGCTGGCAGCACTGCATGGCTACATCTACGCCATCGGAGGAGAATGTTTGTCCACGGTGGAGCGATACGACCCTCGAACAGGCAGATGGAGCTTTGTTGCTCCGCTGCCCAATGATACATTCGCCGTGGCCCATCGCGCCACAGTGTGCAATGGGGAGATATTTGTTTCCGGGGGAACTCTTAGATACACACTGCTACGCTACAACCCAAAAAGCAACATGTGGAGGGAAAGCCCGGTAGTCGGCATCAAAGACAGGACTACAGAGATGGTGGGGGTGAGAAGCTTTTTGTATCGTTTTGATGTGAACCCGCTCATGGGCATCAGTGTTTACCGCTATCACACGGTGGCTCGCCTGTGGTATGAGTGCAGCAACAAACGACTGCTCCGTTGCCCGGCTTTCCAGTGTGTCACTATGGAGGACCGCATCTTCTGCATCAGCCACCAGTTCACCATGATGTTCGTGGCTGATGAGATCTCCCCAGCGTTCATTGCGGAGGATTTGAGTGTCCTCTCAGCAGCAAAGGGCATTCTTTTCCCCTTTGTCCTTTCAATCCCTGATAAGAAACCTTTCCAGACCTGCGTCTAACCAGGAAACATTCGTTTTTTTTTCTTTGATCAAGAGATTGTGCAGTGACAGAGTGTGCCCACAGCATCACATTTTACATCAGGATTCTTGTTGATAGAGTGGTTTTGTTTGCCCCAATTTATCCTGTGTCTGAAGTTCAAGCCAACTTGCTGTTAGCTGTTTTCATTGAGTTGTTCCTTGCAGGTTAATGCAAAGAACAGCTCTCTCATAGCCAGTGAAAGTGAAATATAAGGCTATACATTTTTTATAAGACTACTTTGCTTAGGTTTACACCGGAAGTGCTCTCATCTAACTATATGTGTCGTACTTTATCTATTGAATTCTGCCAATAAGTTAGTTGTTAATCATATAGTAGATTTTTCGAGCCACCTAAATGTCTCAGTAAGAATAAATGAGTTCATTCAACTGTCTCACAATAAAGAGGTCAAGCATTAGTCATATATCACTTGCATTGTTGTGTAGGGCACAAATATTAGTTACACAGTGGACTGGATACAATGCAATTACGTGCATTTGCTCTTTAAACATGACATCATGTAAATGGTTCTGTCATGCAATATAAATATGTGATCTTCTGTAAACAAGATTTCTTTCCAGTTTGGGCATGCGGCAATTATATTTTAAAGTAAATGTACATGTTTTTATTTCAAATGTTATTCTTTATTTATTTTATACATTCTAGCACACCCATAATCACTGTTTAATTATTGCTTTGTGTTTTATTAATACTCACTACTCCCTTCCATTGTCTGATAACTGAAAAGTGATTTGATGATAATGTTTTTTGCACTAATTTCCATGGACATACAAGCAACAACAGTGTTCGCCTGTGAATGAGTTTATGATAATGACACAAATGTATAGAAGAATCAAAAACATTAAAAGAGTTTGTTTCCTGCACAAACAAAGAAAGAATAGCTTCTTAACAACAAAAACAAGATACCGCCCCGTTCAAGTGGTGTGCTGCTTTAGCACCATCATGTGGCTCACAAAGTAAACACAACATTGTTTATGTGGGAAATGTGCTGAGCTCAAAATGTATTCCCAGAATGCAAAACACTGAAATTAGCAGCACACTCCAGTGAGTAACTAGCTAGCAGGGAGTGAAACACAGGGTTTTTAGCTATCTGGAAGGCAGAAGGCAAAGAGGAAGAACGGAGACAGACGCAGATGGTTGACCATCAAACATAAGCATCTTTGATTCTTCCTAATTAAACACTTTGATTCCCAGTAATTAAACACCTAATGGAATGGGTATTAGACGTGTCTCCTCAGACTTCGCGTTGGATGAATCACGGCTTTTGGCTTGCCTCAATAACGAGGTCAAGTCTGGTATGATATAGCTATTTTTTCGATGCATGCAGTGCACCCAGAGTAACTAGGGCAGTACTAACCATGCAATGTGAGTTTCAAATATTAAATATGAAGAGAGCAAGAGAATTTGCAAGCAATTATTCTCTGGAAGGATGGACGTGATTTATGGAGTGCCTCCGCTGTCCCCTTCATGCACGCACACACACACACGCACACAAACATAATTTACACACAACACATCACACAGCAACCCCAGAATTTACAAGTTCATGATACTCCCGTTTAAATTTGAATGGATTTTGATTTTTCCATTTCATTACATTCTGCCATCTAATAGAAAACAAACTCTAATACAGCGCCAGGTTGAGAATGCCTTGTACATTAGCAAGAAGCACGAGACACAGGCTGCTGGCCTAGAACTGTATTAACGATGGCAGTAGACCGGAGAAGTGGTCAGGGACTTGAAACAGTGAGCGCTGTCTCAGGTCCAGATCCTTGTTGTTATGGTTGGCAGCGTGCAGGTGGCTGGAGAGAGCACGCGGCGTTCTGGCAAAGCGTTCCTGGCAGAAAGTGTCGCGCGGGTGCTTCTTAAACACTGACCTATACACACTTAAATTAGAGAGGTGCGAAGGCAGATTTTCCGAGCCACGCTTTTTGGACTCCAGCAGGCCAAAGTTGGTTGGAGGACCTGGAAGAGGGCACAAGAAAGAAACAACAAGGGTTTGTCAACTACATTACTGTAACCATTCATTACACCAGTGGCTGATTTCGAACAACACAGAGTGTATTCACAAAGGCCCAGGTTTAATTGACAATGATAAGAAATAACTATGAGTTTTTGCCAGTGTATTGGCACTGCCTTCATAATACAGAATGGCTCACTGCATAATTTAAACAATTAGCCAATGGTGGCAAGACAATTGTAATTGTGCTCTTACCCAAAATTGGGTAGTCTGACTTCTCTGCCTGCCATGTACGGCAGTCTGGGTGCCAAGGGCGCCGAGTGGGCACTCTGATGTTGTGTTTGCGTGCATAGCTCTCATCGTAGAGTGAGACCAAGCAATTAGAGGTCGGCATGCCATGGTGGTCAAAAAACTCTCTCGATGAGGGTCCCTGGATGAAGACACTTACAATATCTACCAGGAATTGGCATCTCCCTGGTTTCAGGTACACCAGCAGACACTGAGTGGCAATTAACCCGCCACTTCAGGCAGGAAATGACCTGTAAACAGTTGTAAAACTCTCCCCGGATCTCGCCACTGATGAGACCAAAGACATTCTTATTGACCTGCCAATAATATGCATAAGGAGCTCCTACTGAGCCCGTCGGCTTTGCAGGCTTCTGACAGGCGCTTAATGCCGTGACAGTGGAGTTTGGCTGACCTCAGCTTTCCGCAGAGCTTCTAGTCGCACTGCGATGTCGGGCTTGAAGTCCCAGTGCGGCCGGTAGTCTGTGCGGCTGGTGCTGTTGGCTGACACTAGCTCTCGAGTAAACTGAGCAGAGTAAACAGACAGAAAAGAGGGAAGTGGGGAAGAATGGGGGTGGTGGGGATATACTGCCACTTGTGCTACAAGCCTGGCACAGGGCTCAGCAAGGCTCAGCAAAGCTCACACTTTAGTATCGATCTGCACTGTTGTACAGTATTTCCCCCACTTAGATCCTAAGCCAGCAGCCACGTGATCGCACCTCGTGTCGATGCAATTAGTCTCCAGCACCGGCCTCTCGCAATAAGAGGCTG
This sequence comes from Typhlichthys subterraneus, assembly GCA_027564835.1. Classification (NCBI taxonomy): domain Eukaryota; kingdom Metazoa; phylum Chordata; class Actinopteri; order Percopsiformes; family Amblyopsidae; genus Typhlichthys; species Typhlichthys subterraneus. Next base: position 4,976 of record JAODUH010060069.1, on the reverse strand, counting down.
ATGTTGCTTAAATGAGGCTGCCTAATCACGTTGCTGTTGATGTGACTAGCAAGTTATGTTTTGTTGTTTTGAATGTGTGGCAGAGGCTATGTTCACAGTATCAGTTGCAATTCAATGCTTGTATTGTGGAAAGGTATATGGGTAATAGGATATCGCTGTTGTTTACAGAGCCAGTGCCTTCTGATAATAAAGCTTATGCAAATATGATATCATCATAGTCAGGAGGAAAAATATTACATACCTGTAACCTCTCCTCTGCCCAGTTACCCACTAGGACAGAGTTTGCATACTTCATCTCTATTCTCCAACCAGGCTGGGTCCATTTCTTGTCCACTTTGCTCATGCTGCAAGTGTTAAATGCACCTGACCAGGAGAATGTTATGTCCTCTTAGAGCATGCTTTGCTAGTCAAACAGATATACTGCATTCACCCAACACCATTTTGAAAAAGGCAGTGGAGTGAAAATAGAGGAGCCTTGTTGCCATGGAAACAATAAACACTGATGGCTAAGCAGGACATACAGAAAGCAAATGTGAGACAGACATGTAATACACTATATAAAACAAGAATCCTCAAGGACATTGTGAAAAGATTTCATACAATCCATTCATGTCATTATTAAATATATTTCAATGGTTGAGGCAAAAAAACAACACTGTTTGGTGTGATATTGTTTATGTAAGAAGACAAGATTGTATCCATGGTCACTGAAACCAGAGATGGTTCACATCAATGGATGGAGGCATTGTGTTTCCTGCGGTGCAGTTATTCTCAACTCCTTTAATTAACTCTATCACCTGACTTTCAATGTTTAAAAAATAAAGAATAGGATAAAATCCACACAAAACTAATTTGTTAGTTATTTCTAATTTCTTTCACACAAAATGCATTGAATACCTTCCTGATCAAAACAGAGTCATTTTCTGTTTATAACATTATCCTACAGCAGGCTACTCTAACATGATTTACATGCCTTACATTTAACTTATTTATTTATAACTCTCTCATTAAAATTATCCCAACTTCCAATTAACTTTATACTTGAACAAGAACACGTCAGTTTTACATGCAATTGAAACAGTAAACTTTTCCTATTTCCGGTTTTAAGGTACAGTAGTGTAGCCTACATAGTTCTGTGTGTCAATGTGTGCGAGTTTCCATGGCAAAAATAGTGAAATTTTATGTGTCTTGATATAGTGGTGTGTTGTAAAGTGATGTCAGGATTTATTTGTACTGTTTTATTGTGTGCTAAAGCAGTTACATAATCAATGTCCCATTCTTCATATTGTTTTAACATAGTCCACTATGCTATCCACAACTGCTCTTGCAGAGGAAAAGGTCATCCAGCCATTGTTGACAAAGTTAATCATGCCATGAAAACCATCCTTCATGTGTTTCCAGGTGACATTCATCCCTTGGCCAAGCAGTCGGTTCCTGTAAAGAATCCCATCATCCCTCAAGACATCATACTCACAGGTGAGTATGAATGTAGGCGGGGTTTGCTTAAGGACGGCGTCATCTACCAATAAAGGGGAGACCTCGGGTTCTAGACCGGCTTTGATTGTGTGATACACCACCCCGTCATATTCCGGGGCTGGTGGCTCTTGGTAGCCTCGTGCTAGGCACTCTGGTTCAAAGGGGACAGCCACCGTTGGTAACAGGGTCTGAGTTCAGTTGGGACATGGTTCCCTTCCAGCACATCCTGGCACACAGACATGTCTCCATTGAGGTACTGCAGATAGTAGAAAGCCATGCGGCCACGGAACAATATGGGCACGGCATGATTCTGCTGATATGAGGGCAGGTTGAAATCTGCCATCTGTAGCGGTGGGTAGATAAGGACCTCAGCACAGGGGGATGGCAGATGGCCGTCCCTTCTGGTTGCCAGCCTTTGGCACAGAGCGGCTGCCATGTTCGCCCCTGTGCTGTCCCCCCCTACCGCCACTCTGCGAGGGTCCACACTGAACTCTGCCTTAGCCACAGACAGGAAGTGACACGTTGCTGCATCGCAGTCATCTAGCGGGGCAGGGTACCTTTGCTCTGGGGCTAACCAGTACCTGAGAGTGTGAGAGGGTTGTAAATGGAGGGCCAATATGTGCCAATGTGTGCCACTTGGCAACCAAAATAGAAGCAAGCGTATCAGTGCCAATATTGAGACAAAAGATAAAGTACCCAACAGAAACCACCGTGGCTTCGGCCTTCTTGGCGATGAGCCTGCAGACCTCATCAGCAGTATCTGAGGAGGATTACCAATACTTATTACTTACCAATTTGCAGAGGAGAACAGCCTATTATCAGAGAGCTTTGTAAGCAGGTATCTTCTGAACAGTCAGCCACATAAATCATTATCTTTTTTTTGTTGCAAATGTTTCTCATCATCTACTGTCAAAGGTCTTGTGCTGCTGGAGAAAAAACACATTCAATAACACAGGGTTATACCTAGACTGCCCAGCACCCATCCTCCTCCATGAAAATACACAAGTCCTCTCCTCAAGCTGTCAGAGGCAGTCGTAGGTTCATATACGCGCACTGGGACTCCAGAAAACACCAGATTTTTTACGCGTAGACCAGGAGGAACTGGATTGTTGATTGTCAAGAACCAGCCACTGAGCCATCGGGTAAATCTAGCCTGATGACATATTCCGAGTCGCTCCAGTATGCGGCCCTGCCAGCAGATGAGCCACAAATGATCACAGATAATCAGTAATTATAACAGATAAGCCACACATTATCATCATTTATCACAGCAGTTATGTTAAAAAGGTTTAAACAGGTCAGTTTATTCAATATGAGACCATTAACAAAATGCAAAACCCAATTAATTACATTTTTGTAAATTGTCATGCAATTCAGTGACTTTTCCTTCCTTCAGTCATTTATTCAAGAGCTATAGTAATGATTCTTATTAGCTTTAATGTAGTTTTTTATGTAGCTACTAGCCTTAACATGCTATAACTTACAGTACATGATCATGGCTTTGTTTAAATGGTTTTCTAATCTAAGATGAACCAACACCCAGAGGGCAGCAGTGGTTTTTTGTTCACTCTAGAGTGAACGAAACTATACTTTGTCCCAGTTCTCTATAGGCTAAGATACTTTTATGTGAAAAGTAGATAATTATTAGACAAGAACACAATCTGACTTGCATAAAAACATAAAATAATAAGCATCAAAAATTCCATAGATACTCACCACGATTGCTATGCCAACAAACAAGCCATGAACTATAAGCCGTTTCCCTCTATTTGCAATCCCACGAGGAATGTGTGAATTCATCAGCTCTGAGTACACAAGTCCAATTATCAGAAGGAGGAGAGCTGCAAAGAGAGCAGCGAAGCCTATTATTAAAATTGCAGAGCTTATGTCCATGGTGTTTCTGGTCTGGAAATGTGAAGGTAACTCATTAGATGTAGGCTAAATGTTTTATCCAGCTTCTTTTCACTCCTCCATATTTTCATGCAATACAATGACCTTGGGCTGACTTAATGGCATTTGGCTGTGGGTTAGCAAACATACATTAGCACAATGACCTTGCACTCACTTTCTGTTAGCAAACATAACATTCTGGGTATTTCCTTCAACATACTTTTATGAATCCAACAGTCTACTTTTTTTAGCATCAATTTGATGCCTATTATTAACATATGTTCACAATTACTTTTCATGTCCATATAGGCCTACGTATCTACCTCATCCAAAACTAGATTGAATTACTCTTTTTAACAAGTTTCCCTGAATTGCTTAAAAATGTTTAAACAACCCTATATGTTTGGAGTGCAAATGCTAATTAATTAAGTCACTCAAACAATATGCAAATAAGCTATGGTAAAACGGAACTTCCATTTTTAATTCCTTAGAATAAAATGCTAGGCAAAATATTTGCACCAACATGATAACATTAGTGCAGCCTGAAACTGTTCTCTATTGTGACAGGTGCAGCAATAGTCAGAATTTTCCTAATTAACTGATCGCAGGCATACTCTGTTCCTAGGAAAATACAAATATATATTTCCAGATTTCCCTTGGAATGTCTGCTTGTGGTTAATAAAAGTTATAGTATGTTGTGCTATATTATTATTATTGCCTATATTATTATTATTGCCTCAGACAGAAAATAACAACCTACATGGATTCACATGTGTTCACATGCTATGAGTCAGGCCAGATATTCTATTTACATTTACTACCTCAAAGCCACTACAATTATGCTTATACAGTACATTAAAGACAAATAATGCAATATTGTTATTGTAAAGTAAATACATCACGGTGAACTACTGTACTGTATATTAATTTGTAAATTGATTAAAGTAATTTTAGAATCTAACTGATTTTAATCAACTGTGTGAATTTTGTATTTTTATATTTCTGAGATGAGATGGACTCTTGTCATCAATGTTATTTTTTATTGCTAAGCCATGCCTTACTTAGACAGTTTACGTGTATAACAAGTAGTTATATAAAGTCTGTGCAGGTATGCATAACCGTGCTTAGGCTACAATTAATATTTTATCTTTGAGCGGGTCAGGCATTATACAGTGATGTAGACAGACACAATGCTAATGTAACTTTCATTGTTTCCCATCTGTCCTATTTTTTTTTTATTGGGGAAAATGTCTTCTGCAAACTGGACTACAAAAATACTGCTATTAACATCTTAAAGAAATGTGTGTGTGTGTGTGTGTGTGTGTACACGCCACATGTTTGTGCACACCTATTCAACAGACTGAACACATCTGAATTTTCACTACTGATCTGTAGATGGCAGTGATAGCATGAGGGAAAATAAAAGGACTCTAGAATAAGCTCCCTTTGCCTTCAGATATGTGTGAGTCTTTTCACTTTGCCCAATCACCATAATGAAGGTATTATTTATTTGTGTCATTGCACAACAGCCATTGTATATTGTTTTGAATCAATAAAAATAGCTTAGAAACATTCTTGCTATGCAATTTCGCTCTACGGTTTTTATTTTT